>JAOTAV010080903.1:0-12450 GCA_026546445.1 Cyclargus thomasi | reverse complement strand
CAGCGGTGTAGCGCGAGCGGTCGCGAAGTGGGCGGGGCGTGCGAGCGGCGGTGCATCTCCAGCGCGCCGCGTTGCGTAAACGACTTCGGGCAGATCTCGCACGCGAACGGCCGCTTCTCTGGACGTGAAAAACTTCACATAACGCATGTTTATCATAGAGACCTAACTTAAAATTGCCTGTTATGTTATAGAATAAAGGAAAACTGTGCACTAAGACAATGGGATTTTATGCATAAATAAATTTACCGAGATGCACCAACTCGTGTCGCCTCAGCACTTCCCTCTGCCCGAAGCGCCGCGTGCATGTCCGGCACGGAAACGGCCGCTCGCCGCTGTGGACGCGAGCGTGGCGACGTAACACGCCGCCAGACGCGAACTTCTTGCCGCATACGCGACACACTGCGACGCCGCTTCACATTTTTTTAAATGTATAGTTATGTAATAAGAGGTAATGTAATCGAACTAAGCGATTCTACTACAGCGGAACGACGCGACAACGGACAAATTTTAGTTGGATGGCGTCCAACTAAAATTTGTCCGTTATAAGAAGACTCATATAAATATGGACTTACAACTGGACGCCCATATGCAATACCATGTTACACAACACAAAAAATCGAAAACCGAGTTATGCACCTAGCTGGAATCTCCTCTTGATAAGGAACATTTTTAAAAAAATGTTAGATGTCATAAAATATTTCAATTAACAAAATATTTGAAAAAATTTAAGGGCTTTGATCTGACATAGATTATCTAAACTTTTGCATCATTCTCCTCAAAATGTCTGACTTGTGAGTTAACATGGTATCGCATATTGGTGTCCAGTCCTTTTTATCCTGACCAATAAATAAGTTATTATATACTATTGAAGTGATAATACATATAAATGCTAGTGTGTTTTTGTCTCTTACCACTTTACGTATAAATAAAAACCAATTGAGACAATGTTATAAATTTTATTTAAAATGGAAATAGATTGAAATAATACCTTTTTCGTTTCTGTTTGACTTCAGAATTGAGTTGATCTTGGGTACTGTCACATCTCTGCTCATCTTTTACGATATAATCATTCTGGAAGATTATAATTTTTATAAGTTTAAAGGGTTGCACAAAATAAATTTATCCTATTGAAAAAAATAAAACTTGTTAGAAATTTGGTATACAGATACATTTTAAGCTGACTTAAAATGTATCCGTTAAGACTGTTACTAGTAAATATCCTCTAATTTCTAAAATTTTTACGATCTAAATGTTTTGGTTAACATTACTTTACATTTATTTTACCTTATTGCCCATTTCTGCTAACTCTAATGTCATTTGGCACCCATCAGCCGTTTCCAACTCAATGGTACTGCCAAGAAAATCACTTTGTATGCATTTGTCACCATTTCTTCTAATTATACCTAACTCTAATAAAACATTTTTCAAAAAATCTGACACTTCTGGTAAAGTAGATTCATTTTGTGTTCCAGCCTGAAAATTAAGAATTACTAATTAAAGCTATGTGATTGTGTAATGTAAATTGTGTATGCAATAAGTTTAAAAAAAACATATTGATATTACTTTAGCATTTAGATTGCTAGTCCCAGCTAAACAAATATAATATTTATCATACTATAGTATACTTACCACTATTTCATTGGAACTGGAATTTTGAGTATTTTCTATTGAATCAACTACAAATGGTTTGTCTTCTACAAAAGTTAGTAAGATTTTGTCTTCTTGACACTTTGAAGCTACAACTACCTGCTCACTTTGTGTTTCTGTTGTACAATTATTAAAAACTGTTTCCTTTGAAGCCAACAGATGTGATTTAAATGTCTGATAAACTACTCCACACTTTCTTCTGAACGCATAAAAATTATTTATATTATCATTACACTCCTTGCAGATTGTATTTGGAAGACATTCTTCATTTACAATCTGAAATATAAATTACAGGAAATGAGAATATATGATAAAAGTGATTAATTGTACTTCTAAAATCTACAAAAAAAAACTTTATTTGAACAAAAAAGTCACAATTACAAAAGAACAAAAATTAAAAATATATGTCCAAAATGGTGGCCTTACTGCTGGAAGCAGTTTCTACCAGGCAACCGAAGTACAGACAAGAGTGAAGATGAAGAAAAAAATTTGTATAATACACAGATAAATATTTAAAAAAAACAATCTTGATAGATACATAGTACATAGAATAAAAAATGGAATATATATAATTAGGGGTTACGAAGAAGTTTTAAGAAGAAGAAATTATGAAGATAAATTTGGGTAGAACTGTTTTAGGCTTTTCTTAAAGGTATTAATAAGTTTAGATTTTTGTATTGTTTTTAGTAACTGTTTCCATAGCAGAGATAGTGAAGAAAGAGTTATAGAAGTTAGTATTGTGAGAAAGAAAGGCAAGAGTTAATTTATTGGCAAAAACAAGTGTAGGATGTAGGTCTCCAAGAAACGTAAAATTTTTTATTTTAAATATGCAGGAGTTTTGGGGTTAAACAAAATATTGTAGAGAGAAGATAAAGAATGTGGGTGTTTCTATTTAGCTTGACAGGCAGCTACTTTAGCTCCGATCGAAACATGGATATTTGATCAAATTTTCGTAGACCAAAAAATCCACTTTAGGCCTACATATATTTTACTAGGCACCGAATAATAATTAGAAAATAAGTTAAGGAGTCCTTACCTCTAATCCTGTGAAAATCATTATTTTCGTTGCTAAGGGTGGGTATGAATTATCATTTTCGCTTGTAAATAATGCAACAGTCTCCATATCCCTAGTATTTTCTAAACACAAACGACACAACTCGTGTACATTCTCAATTAACTTACGCTCTAACTTTTTACGACTGTAAGTCTTCATTGTTAGTAATAATTATACTACAAAATAAATCATAAATTTTTATAAATTAAAAAATATACCTAGCCTAAAACTTTTTGTATTTCTTTACAATTTTCTTCGTCTTTTGACATCAGTCATGACAATTAAAAACATTCGTGACAGTGACATTTCACCTTTTTTTATTTATTTGTCTCATAACTCATTACAAAAAAACAACATATTTTGTGAAGTGAATTTTATAAAGTACTAGTTGTTCAGTGGTAACTTCGTAGAGCGTTTAACACATTCTTTAAAGGTACTAGGCTCGGTGTATAGGTATAGGACATATACTTTATTCTGTGGGCATACGTAGGTAATATTTTTCGTCGTGCGGATTTTTTATATTGCCGCAACTTCTAAATTTTCTACTTAATTTATAATATTTACTAAAAATGACTATTTTTTTTTATACAAATAATTTGTTTTTTTTTTTTACCTTTAGGTTGATTTTATTTTATACCTACCGAAGGTTAATTTATCAAAAATAAGCTTCGTACCATTCATAGTAATCAAAAGTAATTCCACGTTATAGGTATTCTAATAACAATCTATTACATGCAAATTAATACTTACCCAAATGATTACTGTTAATTACACTTGAATAGCGGTTAATAAATTATTTACTTGTTACATTTATTCTAAACTAGGAAATTCCTGTAATTCAGGGGCAAACTCCATGTACCAGCTAATATATTAAAGCTACGCCTACTATAGATATTTACTTTATTTATATTCTGATTTATTATCTGTTACACAATGTAGTTAAATTGTAACTACCGTCTGCCAGTTACTACAAGCTGCCAGAACTACGGACCAAATTCGGTTTATAGGTTTACAACTTTTCGAGATCAGCGCGAACGGAACAGAGCTGATATTTTGGGACTTTTTTATGCTATAAATGATGCCCGCAACCCCGTTGCGCCAAAAAACTTTTATCGCACAGGAACTGCGATTTAACCAGGATAAAAAGTAATCTATATCCTTCTTCTTCGGAGACTGAAAGTATCTTCATACCAAATTTCATCAAAATCGGATCAGCGGTTTGAGTATGAAGAGGTAACAGACATACATACAGTCACTAGCATTAAAGTATGAGTATGGAAGTATAGATGGAGGTATAGATGGAAGTATCAATGATCAAGGATGTATCATGTAGGTACTTAGTTTGTAATTTGTATATCTAATGATAATTTTTAGTTAGAATTAATAGAAACTTTAATTAGCTTTACATAATTTTTAATTGTTATCAAAAATATGCTCGAGGACGACCGTTCATTATTTTACCGTTATTGTGCAAAATCCGTCCCGCGGTCTTCTAGGTCTACGGAATTTACACATTCATAAATTATTAGATACAAAGGATTGGAATTATGTATCATAGTAATTAGATAATACGTTACTTGCTCTCCAACCTTCCAGTCGTCAACTTTTGTAGAGGCGATAGAATGTCGGAATTGAACGAACTTTCCGTTTATATGATAAAAACATGCAGATTCTTTTATTTCTGTGGTTTACCATACCTATGGCCAAAAGATATATTGGCGATTAGATTGTACAATTTATTGCAAAAATTCTATACGATTTTAACGTTATTCTTCGTTTTTAGCGAATGGATGACTTTCGTCACTCAGGACAGCTTGTCGGAGAAGCAAGCGTCGGATAGGATGGTATTTTGTTTCTCCCATGTCTTGCTCTTTGGGTACTATTTAAATGTGGTGTATCACCAAAAAGAAATTGCTGATTTACTGTACAAGCTGTGCGTAACGTTGAAAAAAGATTACAATGACGACGCCATACAAAAAGCGACTATAAAGAAGACTAGGTTCTATTTATTATGTTACTATTTCACGGTCGCTTTCGCCTTGGTTTCATACGGGTTTGATGGGATAAAGCAAGTTGTTAGATCAGGTAATAGAACAATAAAATCATTAGGTAAGTATGCTAAACAAAGTCCGAAATTGAAGCTACAAATATAATTTTAAGCCACAGCTTTGAAAAATGTGTTAGGGCTGGAGCAAGCTAAAGTTAATTGGTTGCAGAGGGCACCTTCACAACTGTGGTCACCGCTTGGCCTGATGTTACGGATACGAGCCTCAGAGCCGAAACCTTACGGATCTTCTTCTACTTGATTTGGTGGATCTTTATGATAAGAGTAACAGCAGTTTACGCCTTGGTGACCTGCATTTCTATAGTAGTCGGTTTACAGTTTAAGAATTTGCAGAGTTATTTTTATAGTCTCAATGAGATATTCAAAGATGGGGACGATTTGAAAGTTTCGGAACAGGAACATAGGGAGATGATGTATGAAGAAGCTGTAAGAACTGGGTTAAAATTACATGACCAAACTTTAAGGTAAGAAAATAACCAGCTGAACAGGGGCATATATTTTTTTTATATGGCAAGCGAGCAGACGGGTTACCTGATGGAAAGCAATTGCCGTCGCCCAAGGATTTGAAAGTTTGGGAACAGGAACGTATGACGAGATGATGTATGAAGAAGCTGTAAAAACTGGGTTAACGTTACATGACCAAATGACCAGCTTAACAGGGGCATATATATTTTTTTGTGATATAAAGGTGGCAAGCGAGCAGACGGGTTGCATGATAGAAAGCAACTACCGCTGCCCATGGACACTCATGACATCCGAAAGGTCACAAGTGCGTTGCCGGCCTTTATGAGGGAATAGGGAATGAGAATAGGGATAGGGGATTAGGAATATTTCCCTAATCCCTACTGGGCCACCGATAAAAGTTTATCGGTGGCCCAGTTTATCGGTGGCTCACTGAACGAAACACCGCACAACGCCATTTCCGCCAATATTCTATAAGGCCGGGGTATCATTGCGGTCGAGCAGGCCCGTTCGTGCCAAAGCATGGCTCTCCCATGGCAATAAACATCCGTATTATGTACATAAGATCGGAAATGTCTCATTGGTATTTGATACACGCCTTCACACGCCTCACAGGGGTTTTGAACTTGCACTCTCTCGAGTGTGAAGCAAAGGTCTTACCCACTAGGCTACGGGCGCTTTAAGATACCTTCATACGCTCTAAGATATTTAAAGATTTGCACAAAGATTTCCGCTCCATCATCCATATAGGGCTCCATCGCCCAAGAGGTGACCCGTATGGCTCCAGAGTAAATACACACCCCAGTAGAAGGAATAACGCGGGGAGGGAAGGTCGCACCGCTCAGGGAGCTGAAGCGTAAAACGAAAGTGTAAAGAGGAAATATGATAAAAAACATGAGCGAAAGTTTTTTACTTTAATGCCTATATGTATAAAGACCACCCCAGAATGATCTGATGCCCAACCCAGAATGATCAGGTGCCCACCCCAGAATGATCTGGTGCCCACCCCAGAATGATCTGGTTCCCACCCCAGTAAGATCTGGTGAATACTTTTTATGCCGGAGAAATGTATGGTTCCGCACGATAAACGAATTTCAGTGCAACGGAGCTGCGGGTGTCATGTAGTTTCTAACATTTTTTATGCTACTGGCCAAAGCCACAGATAGTGTAGATACTATTCACTAGTCTAAAGGGGGTAAACCTCCCCCCCCCCTATCCCCTAAAAATGGTTTTAGATACGCCAATCCTTAAAATATGTTGTAATATTATCTTCTATAATCACTTTAAGCTAACTTTGTACACGTTTTTATTTTTTCAGATGCACAACTGAATGTCAAGTAACTTGTAACGTAATCTTCAGTGGACAGATTTTGGTGAACGTAGCTGTTCTCTGTCTACTGATGCTTCAAATGGTGGTAGGTTGTATTATATTATTATAGTTGTTCAGTGTCCATTTCAAATGTACAATCAGAGAAGTTGAAAGGTTACACATTGTAGATCTAAGTAATCTCGCCGGGTTATGTCAAACTCAGTCGACAGATCACGACTTACTTGGAATTGACATATTCGGACCAAACCACGTAGGTCCGTCAACTGCCTCTTTCAATTTACCCCATTGTACATACTTAGCAAAGTATTTATTTATGTCGTAAATACATTTAAAAAGTTATTTATAAATTCTCTTGCCAAATGTTATACTTGCATATTTTGAATTTCCGCAAAAAACGAATTATATACCGTTCGAAAATTACGCTTAATCATGTAGTTTAAGCACGTTACATATATAGGTACACAATGCGAACACAAAAAAATATTGTCCCAAATTCTTCATTATATTACTTAGGAGCTATATTTGTAGAGTAAAATTTTAATATATCTACATCGGCGGCTTACTAGTGTATCCGACATAAGAGTAACGCTTCAAAAGCTTATGTCACGGGTTCGAATTCCACGAAGGCTTTCGTAATTTGTGTAGTTTTTCTCTTATTTGTTTTTTTATTTTCATTCTTATAAGTTAGTTTTTTTATTTTTGTATTTTTGTGGTTTCTTTTTTTATTTCGTTTTTTTTTTCTTTTTTGGTGAAGTCACTCGTTGGCCCTCGCAGAATACCAGTACAGCGAGCTTGCTTGTAAGCTTGCTTGCTGCGTTTAGCTGAGTCTGAGTCAATTTTGACATCATACATTATGTACACGACTGTTGTGTATTACTTTACATTATCATAATCTGCTGTTCTGTATGTGTTGTGTGATGACGAAATAAAAGTATTCTTATTCTTAATTATTCTGGATCGTCTATCCTTCCAGAGCTCGGAGCGAACTTTGATGAACACTCTCGCCATTTTATCAACGGCTTTAGCGGTTTTGATCAGCACAGGCCTCATTATGTGGAATGCTGGCGACATTTCTGTCGAGGTAAACATTATTCCATACCCAAAAATATTCATTAATTATATGTAAAAATGGGATTTTGTGAAAATCATTTGATTAATATTATACTAATCTTATTCTTTAACAATCAATTATAAAGTAAGTAAAAATTGCTCAAAAAAGTGCAGAATATCTTTCGATCATCAGGCTCGGGGTCACTTACAAATTACATTTTACAAATTACAATTACAAATTTCCAATCCAATAATAAAATATAGCCCAGCGCTAGATTCGATCACTGGATTAAAATTTAGAATAACGTAATCCGACTTTTACTACTGCCGAAGTTTATTGCCGTGGAAGAGCCATGCTTTGGCATGAATGGGCCGGCTCGACCGGAGTGATACCACGGTCACACAGAAAACAAGCGTGAAACGACGTTGTGCTGTGTCTCGTTCAGTAAATGAGTTAGTAAATGAGTGAGTACCGGTGGCCCAACTTGCCTAATCCCCTATCCCTATTCCCTCATAAAGGCCGGCTATGCAATTGCGACTCTTTGAATGTCGCGAGTGTTCGTGGGCGACGGAAGTTGCTTTCCATCAGGTCTGCTCGCTTGCCCCTAAAAATCATTAAAAAAAAGTCTAACCTATTATGCTACCCTGCATAATAGGTAAGGCCGCCCCATGTATTATGTTCTAAGTCAAAAAGTAATTATTAAAACATTTTAGTAAATAGTTTTTATAATAGGCAGCAATACTGCCGACTGCAATGTTTCACTCCGGTTGGCACAACTGCCGTGGCCAGTCGGGTCCAAGAATCAAGAGGATCCTGGTGGTGGCGATGAGGCAAAGTCAGGTTAGTGCTAAAACCACTTTAGTTTTACTTGTTTGTCATGTTTTTGAGATATCAAAAATAGCAACTTTTCAGGAGAGCGAAACAATTGATTGGGTTTTGTATAGATCACCATACTAGTAGATTTCTACAATTTGAACATTGTACAAGTTTTTGTTGCTGACACGTGTTCCTGATTAGTTTAAACTTTCTGAAAAAAATCTGAAAAACGATATCAAAATGACGTAACAGCCAAAAAGTGACTTACGTGGTGTTAGAAGTTAAACTTCAACGACGATATTCTATAAATCAATGTTTTTGGACATGATTGTGATGAGTTGATGGCATTGACTTATTTATACATCAATGGTTGATAGCCAATTTTAACTGTGCAGAGCAATGTCTTCTGTGTTTTAGGTTTCCATAATATCTCCCACGCTGATTTCGGCGATGGCCGGTTTCATAGAAACCAGGCCCGTTGGGCATGAGTAATTTCATAGTACCCAAGTGTGGGCTCAGTACACAAGATCACTATGTCTTCCTTTACTCTCGTAACCCGGTAGGACGGTAACCGACTTTTAACATGTCCATCCGACGCAAGGATCGTCTTACTTGTCAATCAGGTGATAAGCCCGTATTGTCCTATCCAAACTTGGAAATAACGTAGATATACTTTATTCTGTGGAAATAGCATGTTTCCAACGCGGGAATCGAACCCACAACCTCCTAGTCAAGAGCCAAGCTATGTACTACTAGACCACAGAGGCGTTCAAAGATTTCCATCTCTGGATTGCTCTGCTAACTGCATGTAACCGTGCCCAAGGAGGGTACTATTTATTAAAATCCTTTATTAGCGGATGTCTACGTCATATCATCTACCTGCGTACCAAATTTCAACCCTGTTCGTCTTTGGACTGTGCGTTGATGGATCACTCGGGCAGTCAGTCAGTCAGCCTCCTTTGAGTTTTATACATATTTATATTATATAAGTTTTATGTAATTTCAGAGGCCCGTTATAATAAGGAGTTTCGGTTTACTAGAAGTTTCTTACCAGTCCTATTTATCGGTAAGTCGTACAATCACTTATGTCTTGTTTACACGTATTAAGTAGATAAGTAGGTAACTAAATTTTAAGTAATTAATTCCATGTAAACACAAAATTTAGTAGCAAGTTAATGTTTAGTTACTATTTACCCAGATAATTAGATTTTTTTTTTGTTAAGTTGGTAATCGGGGCTTGTCACTTGACATATTTGGACAGGTACATGTCAGCACAAATTTTTAAGTAGGTATTTCAATAATTTATTCCTCCAGAACCTCATCACCAAATTCAATGACAGAATTTACGACTTCTGTACGTTGTTGATCGTCCATCTTGAGTCAACTAACACCTTAAAGCTTAACACATTAAATATGTTTGGCCATACACTTAAAATTAATTAACTTAAAATTTTGTTAAAATTTAGTAACCTACTTATCTACTTAATACATGTAACATTATGGTTTTAAGGAATAAGGCTTGTCCATAGACATGTCACAAGTCACTCAAAACTCGCACGCATATAACATGCAATGTTATTCTTTGTTTCAGATTGTGAAATCATCTTATTCAGTATTCTCGCTATTATACTAGAGTATTATTTATTAACACCCAATCAGTAGTTCCTAATATTACTGCAGAAAATCCTATTGATTTTAGAATTTATAATTTTTCGCACCAAAATCTAAGGTGCTAATAATAGGATCGACCAAGTAGAATTCACATCTCTCTGTTCAGTTGCTCTTAAGATTCATGCACTTTCTAATACTACATATTAAAACAAAAGATAATGAAAATACAATAACTCAGACTGTTTTATTGTCATCCCCATACAAAAGTTGTACTTTCATGGACTATTTTTAAAGTGTTACAAAATAAATGCTTCTCTTATAATAGTAATATAGAATATGTATATAGTTAAAAATTTCAACAACACAGCCAATTAAAATTCATACTTTACATATTAAGCAGCATAAAATGGCTACTGTATTTATATTTCATTGCTATAAGCAATGTAATATGACCCCATTATTAAAAATATGTTTGCGCATAAAAATGTTTTGTCCTTTTAATTAATAAGTCACAGACAAAGATGCAGAGAAGTTATTAATTAAAAAATATTTGTCAAGTTCGAAAATAAATATAAATAAAGAGCTAAATTAAAAAGTATTTTTTGTTAGTTAGGGGATAAGTTTTTTTAATATTCCAAAACAAGTAGTATTCATGAACTTAATGCAGTTTATTATTATTAAGGTTAGCAAACAAAAAAAATAATATGATACTGTAAAGAATAAATTATGATTGTCACATATGTTTATTTTATAAGGGTCCCAAAGTAATAAAAGTGTGAATTGTTTGTCGCTAGTAATTTATAAAATTGAAATAATCTTAATACTCTTCCTTCCGAATCAAATATTAAAATAGGTAATAACGGAGCAGTAAACCAGCATTTAATATACTAGGTCACCGGCTCTAGATAACAGATGTCTGATAGTGTTATCTATGACGTAAAAGTTGTTACACAAATATGAATATGTTGTAATAATCGTAAACAACTGCTTAGACAAATTATGATATAACACAAAAAAAAGTTGCGAATTTGTTGTCTCAATAGCAGGCAATTTATTTTAGCTCCGTGACATATAAAAGATATGTACGTTCTTCTTAATAACGTTTTACTTCTCTTATCCTTGTCCGACATGTTAGAAAAGTGATTTGGCAGATGAGGACAAAACTTTATATGACGGTGTCGCCTGTACATACAACGTGCAGTTTTTTAACATGACAGTTTATATTTATGATTTCTATACAAAACGTAGGCCTTATATATTAACGTAGGAATATCAAAATAGCTTGCTAACAATGTTGTAAATATATTAAAATCAAAAAGATAAGAAATACTTTTAACAGTAAGATATTTCAAGCCCAAACTCTACAGTATAACATTTCTTGTAAACCCTTGCCCTTTGCCTGCCTGCTTGCCTTAGACGCGTCTGTATGACGTGGATATTTCTACCAAATGGTAGAAATATCCACGTTAAAACAATTTACGTAATATTTATCTCGAGTCTCAACCGAACTTATCATTGATGTTAATTAAAACTTAGCACATATATTAAATGTAAATGGCACGATTATTCGCTAGGTGTGACGTGCGCACGGCACGCACAGTGGCAAATTCTAATTTTAAGTAATTGTATTTTTATGTACGTCTCAACATACGCCTGTTTTTTGTTTCTAATAAATAAAAAATGACACTTTTTAAAGGACAGGCGGCCATCATAGTTCGCATAGTTTGGTCGCACCCAGCGTATGGCAAACATATGTTTTATAATTAGGCAAAAGAAAATATTATACAGACCTAACTTAAACTATATTGTGTATTCATTGTTATGAATATAAATGTTAACAAAAAAGTTATGTTCAAGTACCATTTCCAATACCTTTAGCATAAGTAACATTTAATTTGTTAATATTGTTTTAAAAATATTAAGTCAACTATGATTTGATAAAAAATAATACATTATTATTTAACGCATTCTCTTATAAGAAACATTTATCCAAAAGATTCAATTCAGTTCAATTGTTTGATGTGTCGTAAAAGTTCCATGACAGACAAAGTCAGCAACATTGTCACTATTCATTGTTTAAATAGTTACTCGTATGTAGGTTCTATACTTAGCTTAACATATTAGAGTTTACTGTCGAAGAATTGAAGCTCTTGGTCAGAAGGTAGTTTCTTGAAATATCCTTCTACGTAATCATCATCTACCTCAGCTAATGTTTTTGGTTTCCATTGTGGGTTGTTGTCTTTATCGATGAGAAGAGCACGAACTCCTGAAAATGCGTATTACGTCACGTATCAAAACAATATTTCAAAACAATTACACATTTTCTTACAGTTATGTTTAACTAGTTGACCCCGCAGACGTTGTCCTGCCGAGCTATTGTGAATCTAAACCATTCTCAGATCCCCTTGAACACA
>JAOTAV010080882.1:0-12453 GCA_026546445.1 Cyclargus thomasi | reverse complement strand
AAACTAAAATAAGCGATTTATAAGTTTAGAAGTAGTGCGGGGTTATAATATTTTTTATAAAAAACTATTTTTAAAAATAAAAATATGTAGTTGTAATCAACTTCTAATGATAATTTGTTTTTCTTAAAGCGACATGAGTTATTAATGTATAAAACATGCTGATTTGACCTCAAATAGACCAAAAATTTTGAAGATCTTAGAATAATTTAAAAATAAGTGAAATTTAACATAACTGGCGGTTATTACTGTTTCCATTATTAAAATTTTTATTTTAAATATAGTAGCGCACTAGATAAAGGATACATCAGTAGCTTAGACTATATTTAAAGAAACATACTGTAATAAACTATTTGACGTCTAAAATTAATACAAAAATACTTAAAAAGGTTTATGTCTTAGAATTTAGCTTTCAAATGCGTATTCTAGTAAGAATGATCTATTAAAAAATTAATTTCAAAAAAAAATAAACAACTTCATCAACTCACTATGCAAAAAGAATTAAAGATGAATAAAAATAACAAAAATGAATATTTTTTGATAAAAAATATAGTATCACACCTTCCCAGAAGGCAGAAAAAGAATCCTATCCTTCATCTGATCGCCTAGAGAGTATTGCCTTTTTAGAGTATTTACTAAGAACTGAAATGCTTCTTGGCAAGCACATAACTAATTATTTCAAGAGTTGTAATAGAAAAAAAGTAAAGACAGTCTTATCGCTGCATTTTGATGAATTGGATTGATCAAACAGAATATAAAAAATTAATCACTAATTCCATCGATAGATTTCTCAAAATTTAAATTAGAAAGGCTTGTAATTATGTTAAAATTTATCAAACAATCCTAAATTAATATGGAATAAGTTCTTATTGATGTCAATTTCATACTAAAAATTCTTAATGATAGTGTTAAAAACGTTAAGCTTATGTTATAACTAGTTTGAAAGACAAAATAACAAATCTTATTATATTGGTATTTCGTAAACAACTTTTAAAAATTTCATAGATGATTATAGACATACTGTATAAAATAAAGTAATTTAACCAAAACCCCTTGTTATATTAATAAGATTTCTCAATTAAAATACAGAAATTTATTTGCAGGAAATTTAGTCCTACTTATGGAAAGTTGCCGTTATAAAACTATTAATCATTAGCCAAATGTAAGTTTAAAAAGGAAACCAGGTGATCAAGTTAAAAGTATTAAAATAAAAAATGTTCCTTAAGTTATAAAAATTCTTATAATAAAAATATACTGTAAGTTTACCTTCAGTGTTTAGAAGATGAAGTTTAATGGATAGATTACCATGATATTATTAGGTTAATAAAGAAGCCATAGAAAATGGATAACAAGAACTGCAGGTTGTGCAAAGGAGCTTTGGTAAATTAAAAGAGTTATTACAGGAAAGTTTGCTTGTTTTAAATTAACAAAGTTTTTGTATTCTTAGAGGACTGCTATAAACGTACAAAAAAATATAACAGAGGAAGGAAAGTAAAGTTTTAGAGGATTTTGATGTGATTGGAGGTCCTACAGAGAAGTATTTTATGATTTCAGTGAAAAAAATGAAAATATTATTTTACCAATTTTAGATAAATGCGATTTCTCTGTATTATAGTAATTTTTTGTGTGAGAAGCTTATACTTGCTTAAAGTACAATAGGTTTATTTATAAAACTATAAATAACTTTAAAAATTTTTCAATCCTATAGCAAATGCTGATACTTACAGGGTTAAAAATGTAGTTGAGGTCTAAAGAAAAAAAACAGAAAATAGTAGAAGTTTATTTATATCATATTTGTATGATTTTATTTAAAAAAAAAGACAAAAAGTTTTACTAAGAGAAATAATTATAATAATGATTGAATTCACAATAATTTATTGTTTTTAATATTCATACTGTTATATCCTACGGGATATAACCCAAACACCAAATGATTAAAATAAATAGGGTTTAATGTTTTCTTACTTCCTTAAATTAAATGGTTTCTTGTATGATAATGTTTCATGTGCTCCTTTTATTTTTTATTTATATCCCTTTAAAAATAAATAAAAAATACTTACTGTAAGAGTTGAATCCATACAGTGTTTGCTAGACTAAGCATTTTACACACACCAGCAGGAAAAAGCTTTAAATTTTTTTATTAAACCAGACTTTGCGCCTACCTAGATCTAACTCTACGCTATTACCCGATTTTGATATCTTTAAAATCTTAAATGATCCTTTGTATTGTCTCTCTGATTTTCCTGATTTAAAATTCCTCAATAAAGCATACTTATTGGGCTTGTAGTTATAATTTAATCTTCTAAAGTTTATTCTCTCATTAATTTTACTGTTATTGTTGATTAACAAAGTTTTTGTTTAAACTAATACTTGTTTGTAGTTGTCTATCTTTTTTATATCAAAATGATTTTCATTTAACAAAATCTGTGCTGGTGAACTCATGGTGATACTGCTTTTCAGCAAATTTAATTTTTGTTATGCTTTAAAAATATATTTCTTAATTGAGTTAGACGAGTAAATCTTTAGTATTTCTTTGATAATATAGTTTCTACGTTCCACTAATCCATTACTTTCTGGATTATAGGCAGACATAAAAATGTGATTGATTTCTTTTGGATTCAAAAAGTCTTTAAATTCTTTGCTTGTGAATGTTCTTCCATTATCACTAATCAGTATTTTGGTCGACATACTGTTTTGTACTAATTTCAGTTTATTTATTGTCTCATTAGTTTTTAGGCTTTTTACTGCATAAATTTTTGTGTATTTGCTAAAACTTTCTGTGATTATAATAAACCAAATTTTATAATCTTTTTTACAGTTAGATAGTAATTCTTTACTACTAAACGGACCTGAATGATCAATATATACCTTTTCAAATACATTAGTTGAGCTAAGGCTACCTACAATTTTTCGTATTTTTGTGTACTGGACTTGCTTAATTGACAATTTTTACATTTACTAATAATTTTTGCTGTTGTTTTTTTATTCCTGGTATGTACAATTAGAAAAATAAAAATGGTCACCCTAATATTATGCTTGATTGATATGTTTTGTTGACAACAGACAATAAATAAATTTTTATTAATTTAATTATAGATCAATAAAATTTATTTTTTATATTTCTTTCCTACCCTTGTAAAATTTTTTATTTTCTATTTTAAACATCTTTTGAGGAAAATGAAAATAACCACTTCATCTAAATCCTAATTAGGTGCACTAAAAATTAAAAATTTAAAGGCAAATGTATTTTATAAAGCTTTTTTAGGTAATTTGTATTTCAGTTTTAAAAAAATTCTTCTTTCTATGAATGTTTTTAAGAAATAATAAAAAGAGCATATTATATGGGATCTTTATTATTTAATATAGAAGTTTTACATTTTACAACAAAATTCCTTTTCCAAGTTTACTCTGATTATGGTACAACATCATAGACATTAGACACTTTTTTAGATTTATAATTTATGAATTTTATAGATGGTTTTTGAAATTTGTTACATTTAATTCTTTATGATATATATTGGAAAAACTAATAAATAAATAAATAACATTTAATTAAAAATTTAATATTTAATAAATTTTTCATTTGCCTTAATCAAAGATTTATACCTGTTTTTCATATATAAATCAACATAAAGCATAAATCTATTGGTATATTGTCTTATATGTTCTAGATTTCGTTTTTAAGTTTCTCTTTCGTTTTTTCTTCTTACTTAATTGAGGTTTAATTTAATACCAAAAATGCTCATTCAGATTTATATCTAGGTATTGTGAAGATCAGTCCAGAATTTTAATTTTCCTTTCTTTAAAGTAATTTTTAACAAGTAAGGACGTGTGTTTGGGATCGTTGTCCTGTTGAAATATGTATTCTTTCGGTGATAATTTAGTAGCTGAGCTAGTTAAATTTTTTTTCAGTATGTCCAAGTACATGAATATATCCATATTACATCCTATGAAATACAATTCTCCTACTTCTTTGCTGTTGAAGCATCCCCAAATCATAATGTTTCTTACTTTGTATTTAACATTTTTTACAACGTTTTAGGGTATAACTTTTTTCCTTTACGGCACCAAACTTTCTTTGTAAATCATTACCAAAAAGATTTATTTTCGTTTCATCCAAAAAAATATCTTTATCCCAATCTTCTTCAGAGAACATGATATATTTGTTGGTATAATCTAAACGGCCCGTATGTTTTTTTGTAATAAAAGGGGGTTTTATATGGAATGTTTGACTTAAATTCCGATGGTTTTAAATTATTTCTTATGGTTCTAGATGTAATAGAAATGTTTAAAGTTTTAAAAACTTCATTTCATAAATCGTTGCTGCTAATTAATGGATTACGGCTAGCTTGAATAAAATAAAATCAGCTAACTTGTTGGAACGATAAGATATTTTACCGCTTCTTGGTTTTCTTTATAAGTTTTTTTCACGATTCCGTTGAGAAATAATATTTCTCACAGTCATTCTAGGAATTTCTAAATCTTTAGATACTAAGGATTTGTTTGAAAAATAGAAAATTTTCTAATTATTAGTTTTTTCAATTGTATATCATGATGTTTTTTCATGAGTAATATTTTATCTACATTTAAATATATTTAGAGGGGAATTTGACCTAAACTAAATAATAAAATAATGTTTATTCATATAAAATTTATTTTTTCTTTAATCAATTCTTTTTGTTTTTTATAATAATGAATTTCAAAAATTTTTAAAAATCGAGTTTCTATATGTTAATGTTGAATTTTATTAAACTTTTCACACCTTTTGATGTTTTTTTAGACATCGCTAGAAAGTTATTATGCCGTATTTTACTATTAGTACGATAAAATCTGCAAACTTTAAATTTGTTAGTAAAGTGTAAAATAAAAAGGCGACCATTTACCTATGCTATTATTAAGTTGATAAAATACATTTACCTTTGCACTTGTAATTTTCAATACGCTAAACTTAAATTTTTGATAAAGTGGCCATTTTCATTTTCCTCAAAAGATGTTTAAAATAGAAAATAAAAAATTTTACAAAGGTAGGGAAGAAATATAAAAAATAAATTTTATTGATCTATATTTAATAAAAATTTATTGATTGTTTATTGTCAACAAAACATATCAATTGAGCATAATATTAGAGTGGCGATTTTTATTTTCCCTAACTGTATAAATAATCTTTGATTGTTAGATAAAGTGTAGTTTGTCCTGGATGACCATAAATCTCATGAACTATTTTCTATACTTCATGTTTACTCTTTTTTAACACGTATAATCTGTTTTTTCTGTCAAAATAACTAATTTCATTCTCAATAAAATTCTTATTCTTTTTTGGTTTATATTTTTTTATTTCCATTGTTTCTGGTGGGTTTAAGTATGATTTAATCTCTTCAAATATGTTTAATGTCTCACATTCGCACTGTGAGAGCGCGATAGAAGATCTGGAATACAGTTTTCTTTTCCACTTATATGCTTTGTTGTTATTTTATATTCACTCAATAGTATTCTACACCTCTGAAGTCTAAGATTTGAACTTGCATGTCGTATAATAGATTTTTACTGTCTGTATAAACTTTTACTCTTTCGGTAAGTAAAATGTTTTTAAATTTTTGTAAAGACAATAATATACCCAAGAATTTTTTTACAATAGTATACTTTAGTTCATTTTCATTGAATTTATGTGAGAATATACTTAAGATCCCATGTTTTTGTGTGAACATACCCGAGCAGCATAGCTTTGAGCTATCGGTTTGTAACACAAAAATCTCATATTATTTAGGATGTACAACTTTTACTATTTGATTTAATTTATCCAAAATAAGTTTTCTAGAATTTACCATTTCTTCCTTGCTGACTTCTTTTCCTTTTATTTTATCAGTAAATGGAATCAGTAAATGGCTTAATTTTGGTATAAAGGGCCTGAAAAATCCAAAGTATCCAATTATTTTTTGACATTCTTTTATTGCTTTTAGTGTTAGATTGCATGTTGTTTTTTTAAATTTTCTAAACAAGCCTTATATCCTTCGCTATCTATTTCTAAGCCATGAAAGTTGATTTTGTTTTAAAAAACATACTTTTTGTGTAATTTATTTCAAAGCTATAACCATATAGTCTTTTTATTACCCTAAGTATGTTTTTCTTATGCTCTTCACTATCTTCATTGTATAGCATTATGTCATCTACAAATATAACGACATTTTCTAGTCCTTGTAAGACATCTAAAAGTGTTCTTTGAAATAATTTAGGACTGCTTTTAAGCCCAAATAGCAATGTCGTAAATTTAAATTGTCCAATCGGACATGTAAAGCTTGTGATTTCTCGTGACTCTTCAGTAATCGGAATTTGGTAAAAACTTGAATTTAAATCTATTTTACTGAAGTAGTTCATTTCTTAGAGAAAGTATAAACTGTCATATATACCTAGGAAATAAAAATTGTTGTCATTTATAGACTTATTTACCATCCTATAGTCTACAATAATTCTAATATCATCAAACCCTTTTTTTATAATGATGAACACAGGAGAAGAAATTTTTGAAGTAGTTCTTTATACTGCACCTTCTTTTAATAAGGTATTTATTTTTTCTTTGAATTTCTGAAATATTAATGTCTGAATTGTATATGCTTTTGAATTGACGCAGATATTTTTATTATAGTTGAATTTTACTGGCTTACAGTTGCTTTTCTCCTCTTTTGGATTTAACTTTATAAGTCGTGTAAATTGTAAATTAAAATCAAAAAAATCGCATTCATCTTTATTTAAAGTATTCCCAATGGACTTGCTAACCAATAAATTGTCTAAATCAGCAGGATGTAATTCTCTTTCATTTAACTTAATTGTGTTGTCAAAGTTATTTAATATAAGCTGTTAGGTATCTAAATTAATTACTGCTGCATACCTTTTAAAATTTTTGTACCTAAATCATGTTATAGTTTAATTCAGGTGCAATAAAACGATCACAATTATATTTTGTGTTTCTTTTTTTAGATTGAGTAAATTAAAACGACATATTAACGGATTTGTTAAGAGTTATTCAGTTGAATTGCTGAATAATACCTTTTGATTATTTACCACAGTTAACCTTAATTTTAAATTATTAATAGTTTCTTGACTAATGTAGTTATCATTTGCGCCTGTGTCGATAAGTGCACAAAATGTTTGATTATTGATTTTTACATTTGTTGTTGTTGTTTTATTTGCTTTGGTTTGTAAGTTACCAGTGTATTAACTTCCTGGTTATTTTTTTTGAAATAATTATTTTTTTCTTTCCTTCCCTTTAACTCTTTTACCTTATTGCATTCTTCTGTTAAATGTGTAGCAGACTTATGAATACAGCAAAACCTGAATCGCTTAAGCTTCTGACCTCTGTCATGAGAAAAATATTCAAACTTTTTTCTCCAACTGCAATTTTCATTGGCCTTTCTGATTGTCTTTTATGAGTAATTAACACTTCCTCTTGCTTTTGTATGTATGTTAATAGGTACTTTTGTGCTTCGCCCCCACAGGGTTAGAAAAATAAAAAAATAAATAAATTATAATTAAATTAAATAAAATAAAATAAAATAAAATAAAAATAAAAATAAATAAAAAAAATAAAAAAAAAATTTTATTAAATTAATAATTAAATTAATTAATTAAATTTACCTTAATGAAGGAAGAACTCTTTACAGTGATGAATGAAAAATATATTATTCTTCACACGTTAGATATAGAGAGTACTATATCTTTTTGTAAAGAGCTTGGTCTGTTGCCTCAAAGCAGAAATTGTCCAGTTTGTGGAAGCCAGATGCGTGAAAGCAAAGGTGGAAACACTGTTATAAATTTAAGGTGGCGTTGCGACAGACCATGTAACAAAGAAGTTAGTTACCTGAAGGGGAGCTTTTTTGAAGGTTGTTCAGCTCCTTTAGATAAAATAGTTATGTTTATCTATTTATGGGCATGGGAGGACCTAAATTTCAAAAAATGTAAGCGAGAACTTGGGTTAAGTGAACATTTTTTTGTTGATTGGAGGTCTTTCTTACGCGAAGTATGCTTTTTAATTCTCATTAATGAGACTAATAATCAAATTGGTGGAGAAGGAGTTATTGTACAAATAGACGAAAGTTTATTTGTCAAAAGAAAGTATCAAGTGGGAAGAATAACTTCCAATCAACAGTGGGTATTAGGTGGTATTGACTGTAATACTCATGAAATATTTATGGTTCCTGTCCAAAACAGAAAAGCGAGCACCCTTGAAACAGTTATTTTACGTTACGTAAGACGAGGGTCCCTTATTATCACAGACAAGTGGGCTGGATATAGCAGATTATCCAATTTAGGATATTTACACTTGACTGTAAATCATTCTGAAAATTTTATTGACCCTGAAACCGGTGCTAATACACAACTCATCGAAAATACTTGGATGAGAGCGAAAAAGAGAAGTAAAAAAGAATGTGGTACAAAAGAGTCAATGTTGGAAAGTTATCTTGGTGAATTTGCTTGGAGACAGAAATATGGAAAAAACCCTTTTTATTTTATTATTAAGCATATTTGCGAAATTTACCGTTTTGAATAAATTATTTTATTTTATTTTATTTAATTTAATTATAATTTACAGTAAGGGAAAGAAAAAGTTGGGCAGCTAAACTTTTTAACCTTATAATATTTTTTACAAAAGGTAATGATTCAATCTAAGGTAAAAATAAATGTTATTTTTATTTATTTTTTTATTTTTACAAAAACTTACCCCCCTAAAAATCTTTTAATTTTTTTTCATTTTTGATGGAAACAAAAACTTGGGCAGTTTTGAATATATTTTAAAACCGCAATAAAAATAAAATTTGCTCTTTTTAAAATGTATATAATGGTGTTATTATGCTTTAAATTTTTTTACGATCCTAAAATTCCACAAAAAAAACTAGTTGTTAAAAAAATAAAGAAAAAATCAAAAAAATTCAAAACCTAGTCAAATTTTCACGTCTAAAAAAATTTTGGTATTTAAATTAGAAGTTATAGCATTTGATTTTGTTTTTTGATTAAAAAAATCAAATTTTTGTTATTTAATGCTGATTTTTATCTTTTAAAAAAATTTCGGTCGAGCAAAACATTGATTGAATACATCACATTATTTAGAAAACAATATATTAATTTTTTGCTATAATAAATTGATACATAATCAAAATTTTTTTCAAATTATAGATATAAATTATAAACTTCCCCGCCAAAAAATATTATAAAAAAACGAGAAAATAAATTTTAATTATGGGTAAGCAAATTCATGAAAGCATTGCTGAAAAAATATATCAGTTACATACAAATGGGTGTTCATCGCGTAATATCGCTAAAACTTTACTTATTCCTAAAAGCACTGTTAGTTATCATCTAAAAAAAATGAAAGAATTTAAAATAATTGGAAGAAAAAAAGGAAGTGGTAGAAAAGATTCTTTAGGTGCTGAAGAGAAGTCTTTTATTCTTAAAACAATTTCCAAAACACCTTCCTTAAGTGCCACACAAATCACTGAGGTGTTAAAAACAAATTTTAATATTCAAATTTCTTCAAAAAAAATATGTAATTTTTTAAAAAATGAAAATTATTTCAGCACCTATTCTATACAAAAACCTAAACTATCGTCCAAAAACATTACCAGTAGACTCTCTTATGCTGAAAAATACATAAACTTTAGCATTTCAGAATGGTCAAAAGTAATTTTTTCAGACGAAACAAAAATTAATCTAGAATACAATGATGGTAGAAGAAAAATCTGGCGTAAAATTAATGAAGGGTTAAAAGAAAAAAACCTAAGCCAGACAGTGAAGTTTAATGGGGGGTCCGTCATGTTTTGGGGATGTTTTGGATATAACGGTGTAGGAAACTTAGTTGTGATAGACAAAATTATGGATAGGTTTTTATATTTAGACATTTTAAAAGAAAATCTTTTTGAGTCAGCTAACAAATTAAATTTATCAGAATTCATATTTCAACAAGACAATGATCCCAAGCATACCTCAGGACTTGTAAAAAACTTTTTTGTAACTAAATCGATTAATTTAATGTCTTGGCCATCGCAGTCACCAGACTTAAATCCAATTGAACACATATGGTCTTACATAAAAAGAAAGTTAGGCAACAAAAAATATTCCAAAGAAGAATTAATAAGAGAAGTTTTCAGAATATAACAAGAGGTACCATTAGACTTGTGTAGAAAGCTTGTGATCAGTATGAAAAATCGTCTAAAAGATGTTATTTTAGCAAAAGGTAAACACACAAAATATTAATTAAATATGAAATTAAAAAAGTTTATAATTTATATCTATAATTTGAAAAAAATTTTGATTATGTATTAATTTATTATACCAAAAAATAAATATATTGTTTTCTAAATAATGTGATGTATTCAATCAATGTTTTGTCCGACCGAAATTTTTTTAAAAGATAAAAATCAGCATTAAGTATCAAAAATTTGTTTTTTAAATCAAAAAACAAAATCAAATGCTATAACTTCTAATTTAAATACCAAAAATTTTTTAAACATGAAAATTTGATTAGGTTTTGAATTTTTTTGATTTTTGCTTTATTTTTTTAACAACTAGTTTTTTTTGAAGAATTTTAGGGTCGTAAAAAATTATAAGCATAAAAATGCCATTAAATACACTTTAAATAGAGTAAATTTTATTTTTATTGCGGTTTTAAAACATATTCAAAACTGCCCAAGTTTTTGTTTCCATCAAAAATAAAAAAAAATTAAAAGATTTTTAGGGGGGTAAGTTTTTGTAAAAACAAAAAAATATATAAAAAAGACATTTATTTTTACCTTAGATTGAATCATTACCTTTTGTAAAAAATATCATAAGGTTAAAAAGTTTAGCTGCCCAACTTTTTCTTTCCCTTACTGTATTTATTTTTTTATTTTTCTAACCCTGTGGGGGCGAAGCACAAAAGTACCTGTTAATATTTCAGCTACTGTCTTAAGACCAGATTTTTGAATTTCTAGAATTGTTTCTGGATGTAAGCCAGAAATAAATGTCTCTAATAACTTATTTTCGTTTTCCTTTTTTGTGTATTTGTTGATTAAGCTTAACTTAGTAAAATTTCATGGATGGTTTTGTAGTAAGAGTTGATCAAAGTGCGGTTTTTTTGTTTTGCTGTTCTGAGTTCATTCATTAATATTGGGAAGGAATAAGTCTTAATTGTACGCTTCTTATTTTATTTAGTGTTCCTTTAAGATCATTTTCCACCAAGTTATTTGGAATAAGATGGCTTGGTATAAGTGACTGTAATATTTTAAGAGCATCTGTAATTGACCATTTTGTTGGTTTAACTTCTTGGGCAAAACTATCGCATCAATGCAAGGCTTTTGTAGATACCTTATCTTCTTGGAGTGGTAGTATCTTTCTCTTGATCGTGACTGCTGAGTTGCCTACGGTGTAATTAAATTCAACCGAATACAGTACTCTTGATGATAGTGATTGTGAGTCTATGGATGTCTGACATCTCTTGTGTTAGAGAGAATAATGTGAGCGGACGCTTGCTTGACCAGTGTTGGAGTTATAGGATTCTTCTTTTGCATGCAAACTGTTATATCCTATTGGATATAACCCAAGCATTAAATGATTTAAATAAATAGAGTTAAATATTTTCTTGTTTCCTTTTTTTAAATGGTTTCTTGTATGATAATGTTTCATGGGCTACTTTTATTTTTTATTTATTTCCCTTTAAAAATAAATAAAAAATACTTATTGTAGGAGTTGAACCCATGCAGTGTTTGCTAGACCATAGCAGATACAAAAAATATTTCTTTTATAATCAAACTTTATAAAATATCTGCAAATCAAATGAATAAGGCCTATTCCGAAACAGTGCGAAGATCATTCTGCCACAATTAGCTTAGAGACAAGATTAACATTAAAATACCATATGCGAATAGAACATTACCAACTTTGAGATATTAGTATTATCTTCTTTATACAGTTACGCAGCTAATTTTTTTACTTTAAAATTCTTAAAGGAATGTTTGAGGAGGCGACGCTGGCAAGCTTTTAGGAGGAGAGTTATGGGATACACGATAAAGTTTAGCGAACGATATCGAAAAGATTCGAAAGGTAATATACTAGCAATAGTAGAATACCTTGAGGAGGTTGTAGTAAAACGAACCATCCTTTTGTTATCCAAGAAAAGGGAAATCAATACTTCTTTAACTAAAACCTCCAAGGTAAGGTAGACTATAGCAGTCTATAAAGTGCACGAGGGTGGGTTTTAACGTGTTAAAGGCTCGCAGTATCTTAAGCTATACTTAAGCATGTAGAAACATATTTTACCGTATGTTTCCTTCGACTAGGTATTCATATTCTTACAGTTGAGGAAAAAAAAAACTGAACACCTTAATTCTGATAAATTTAGGGAGCTTACAAAAATATTGTGACATATAAACATCACACTTAAACTTTTTATATCATTTTCGTAGTTAAAAATTTTTTGGCAGGGGGGTAATT
>JAOTAV010080871.1:0-12454 GCA_026546445.1 Cyclargus thomasi | reverse complement strand
AACATACATAAAAAAAAAAAAAAAATATCCACAGCCGAACATATTAACCTCCTCGTTTTTGGAAGTCGGTTAAAAAGCATTGAATCTACTTCAACAATAATCAATACTCAAAACTTTATACGTCCTTAATTTTTCTAAAGACAACAAATTCTCTTCGAATAACAATTGAAATATTAATGGCCTTAATAAATTATTATTTGCGTAAATAATAAATCGTAACGATATATCGTATTGTATCAAAGCCCTTCTTACCCGTGTCGTCGAAGATTGCTTGTGACAGCTCTTATTAACCCTCGTACGTATACATATAAAACAAACTCACACAAACGAATAGATTTATATACTAGTGAATCCAGTTGTGTGAAAGTAATTATAATTTTACTATAATATAATTAATACACTTTATTTTAATGTAATATATTTTTTTTTCGAAATTATTACAGAGTAAAATAAATTATTGTCAGTAAAATCTAGCTTAGAAATATTCTATCGTAGAATTTCTAAAACATGAATTACATATTTTTTATCTAAACATCAAAACCTATAATATTAATCACTACTAAACAAAAAAACAGGCATTGGTCTTTTGCGGGTGTGTGTTATAACACTCATACACAACCCCCGGAAAACATCAATCTCTATAAAAAATAGTAGAAATTATGAAATAAATAACGGTTAAAAGCAATACATTTCAAAGCAAACTTATATTGTCTCGTAGCGGGGTTACGCCGTAGACAGCGCCTACGTCGTACAATCAGGGAAGCTGAGACACACCCAGATTGCAGTCTTAGTGAATTGGTCAAACCCACCCACAGATCACGAACTACGTATAATTGACTTATACCGACGTGGGGTAGTCAACTGGCTCTCTTTAAATGTCCCCCATTTTACATAATGATATGATTTTTCTTGCGATTTCCGAGTAGTTACTGTCTACCGATGTGTTTCTTTTATTATTTCATAGATTGCATTAGGAAATAATATACTTATAATCATATACTTATAATTAAAAACTACATAATCTATATACTTATAATTAAACAATGAAATTGGCGTGTCTGTAACATTAATATTTTTACAAACTAATCAATGTGGTTTAGGAACAGTAATAGAACACAAATCAACAAAAAAAGTTGTCTTTATCTGTTTGTTTTTTTGTTTGTCTTTTGTACGCGCTAATCTGTGGAACTTCTTAACGAATTCGAATAAATCTTTCTTTATTTAATAACTATGAAGTCCAGGCAACACAAAGGATACTTTTTATACCGGGAAAATGTACGGTTCCCGTGATATACAAAATTTTCGCGACGAACGAAGTTGCGGGCATTAATTAATTCAATAATATATTCAGTCCAAAGATTTTACACTTAACAGATTTCCTTTTTAAATGTATGTAAGTAATTTGGATGTACGAGTAATTCACGAATTTCATCTCGCAGGTGGATATTTTTCAGTACTGGCAATACTTTACAAGCTTTAGCGCACCTGCACTAATTGCCTTTGTTAACGTCACCCCCCCCCCGCACCTTCACCCCCGCGACCACCCCCGCGTCCGCGAGGCCACTGAACACATTTCTAGATCAACATAAAATTTAAATGCAACATTAAGTATACAAAAACTTTAAGCGTATCTTTAAGGTAGTAACGTCTCTGTCATTGTCGTGAGACCACAGGAAATTCTACATTATACAGTTATTGCAATTTCATACAAAACAAAACAGTATTTTTAAAATTGGAATTTTAATTCCTACGTAAAGGGCGTGCAATATCGCAGCTTGCAGCTTCTCTTTCGTAAAATAATTATTTATTTCCGAGAAAATGTAATTCCAAAGCACACACCAAATAAAGGATTGTAAAATGTGTAAGGGTATTACCGGCACCTGCCCACCGGATATAAACATCTCTAATTACCGTCCCCCCTCGACCCCCCGCCGCCCCGCCCTCGCCCTCGCCCGAGACAACACCACATAGAGTAAAATAGCAGAGAGACCTTAAAATCGTATTGTACAATTAGATAATTTGAAAGAGATACAGATCGTGGATCTAAGTATTTGGTCGGGTTATCAATCAATCAATCAAAATCAGCCCATATAAGTTAAAGTACACTTTCTGAACGTCGAGACTACGGTGCCTATAACCGGTTCGGGAACTAACCCGGCGAGAGAAACCGGCGTAACAAACTCGCATTTACCTAAAAGATGGAAAATAACAATATTATGTCTTAAAGTTAATGTAACAAATAATAATTGTAAGTCAAAACAATATGTTTTTATTACAATGTATTATTGCAACTTGATTATAAAATAAATAAAAAAAGAAAAGAAAAGAATACATTATGTCAAACCCAGCCACGACTTACATGTAATTGGCATATTCCGACTAAATTATGTAGGTCCGTCAACTCTTTCAATTTCCTCCATTATACATTAGCTTGATTGGATTTTGTAGTGTCAAAGGTTCAGTATTTGATTTCAGCAGTCTTTATGATATGCGTGTATGTGTCCTCATAAGCTTTAAACAGATGGTTGGTTCTATTTTAACATGACATCATCTATCGGCTAGAAATTAATTGTCGTATATTGTTGAAAAATCACAAACGATGGAAACCGTACGTTTCTCCAGAGTTTGTATTACTATTTTATATTGTAGAAATTATAATTTTTAGCAGTGTTCCGCGGGATTTTGCCAAAAACTCATAATTTACTTTTTTTTCCTCATACCTACTTTTGAACTCTGCATTCATTGTACCTACATTATAAATACTCTTTGAGATTTTCGTTGCTTTGTTACAAAATTAGAAATAAAATATAAACTGCAAATGAAACGATATAAATTATTCCCATAATATTATAATCCTTACACACAACAATAAATTATCATTAAAATATGTCCAGCTTAGTTCAATGTAAATAATATTATGTTTTTATAACCCAGACAAAGATATTGTTTTACACATTTTATATATTAAAGATTATGATTGATGGGAAATATAAAATAAACATAAAACAGAAGCTAAGAGATTAAAACTTATTTATAGGGACTTAAACGCGACTTACTTTTTTCTCGACGTTCGGAAAAAAACGCTAATAGAAGTTATAGTTTCTACTTATCGTAAATTGTAACACAATATTAAAACCCTAAACAAAAAGCAATATAGTAAAGTGGGTGTAAATAAAAATTTTACAACATCTAAGCGAGGACACAGACAAATAGACAGAAAGACCTAAAGTTATAGTACCTATTAGAAGTTTTGTTACGTATCCCTAAAAATAATATATTTTCCCGCATTTTCAACGAACGGTTTCTATGTAACCTTCTGAGAATTTCGTCTGCTTGTTCAATATAAGGAGGTAATGGTTGGAATAATAAAGGGTTATATTGTATATTTTATTCATCGTTGGTGTAATGAGACGCACATGTGTCGTCGATTACACCCGACGTCACCCGATAACACCCAAACTACAGAATAAGTGGATACAGAAGGGAAGCTTAACTTCTGTAGTTTTGCGTTTTTTTAAGATAAATTCATTGAATTTCGACATCAAAGGAATAATTCTTAAATGTGTTAAGCTATTCCTTTATGGTTACAATCTCATAACTCTGAAAAACGCAGGCAAAATGATATCTTTTAAGAAAGCAAGGAATTAAAATAATTCCTGCCCATTCTATTCAGAACTATGGTGTAACAGAAGCCTACTCGATGAATATATAGTGCGCGTTACTCGTAATTTTCTGCCGCGCACAGTAAGACTCTTAAGTTCCGAGCGTCCGTAGCCTAGTGGCAGAACCTTTGGTTCGCACTAGAGAGGGTGCAGGTTCAAACCCCGGTGGAGGTGTGTACCAATGAGACATTTTCTGATCTCAAGTACATAATACGGATGTTCATTGCCATGGAAAAGGCATACTTCGGCACTACTGGGCCGGCTCGATTGGAGTGATACCATCGCCTCACAGAAAACTGGCGTGATACGGTATTGTCATGTGTTTCGTTCAGTAAATGAGTTTACCGGTGGCACAATGTCTCTAATCCCCCTACCTCTATTCCCATTCCCTATTCCCCCATAAAAGCCGGCAACGCACTTGCGACTCTTCGGATGTTACGAGTGTCCATGGGCGACGACAGTTGTTTTTTATCAGGTAACCAGTCTGCTCGCTTGCCCCCTAAATATTGTTAAAAAATAGCAAATTTAAATTATCGCTATTTTTATTATTATATTTCCCGACGTTACGAACTGCAAACCTTCAAAACGAGCGTTGTTCCTATTAAAAGTCCGGTAAAGCACCTTGTCTGATGTTACAAGTGTCCATGGGTGATGCGGAGGAACTACTTTTCATCAGCTCACCCCTCTTTTACCTCCCTATTTATAAAATAGTCTAACTCATAGCCCGCTGTACCGGGGTCAAAATGTATTCAACACTAGCCTTCTTCCTGTATGTATTTATTCCTCGGGCGACCTGTATCTCTTACGCGCCATTACCCGGTGTCGCCTCATGTCGCGCGACTGAACACAACACTTTATACTTTCTCAATAACCCCTGAGGTTATATTTAACCGCAGTATTCGGTGGCTTGAATGGTACCATTAAATACCCATATATTTTGTTCAGTATTGTACGGGAAGGAAAAGTAAGCTCATACGGGGTGAAAATCAGTGATAATACTTTGAAGTTTGTTTAACTTAATACATAATTCACTATGAACATAGAAGTGATGGAGGTGATACTATTTAAATGTTTATAATATCGGCAAAATCGTTGGCGTCCTAGTCCATACAAATCATAAAAAATACTCTTTCAGAGTTGCTACTAACACGGTGAACTTCTATTTCATAGACCTATACACACCCTATATGTGCTATAACTAGTTTTGCGCTATCCTGTATAGTCAAAACGGGAAAACAGTCTCCAGCGAGGATTGACCTTTTGAGCTGAAATATCTTGACAAGGTGTCTCTGTTGTCTCGAATACCTAAAACGAAAAATAATATGGGCTTAAAAATTTACAAATACGGCAAGTATGTACTCGAATTAGTAAGGGAGCCTAAGTGTGGGATTTTGGATTTACTCGAGCGCGTCAGATTAAGCTAGAGTAAGCTTTCTACATCTGGTTATCACAATATAAAATCAGATTTCTAAGTTAGTTCGGTACTTCAATCATTATTTCTAAGTACCGAAATGTCGTCAGATTAAGATAGGGGTGTTAAAAATACGCCAAAGAATACTGATAATTTAAATGTAAGGTAAGCCTGTAATGACACAGAACAACAAAGCCTCATATTTTCGTAACCAGGCTTCCCAGATATTTTATGTCACATTCAAATAAATTATTTAAGCCTTGCTGTCTAAAATCGTCCAATGAATGTTCGATGTAAAGAGTTTTTTCAAAGAATTTTCTTTTTATAACCTTAAAATCGCAGTCTTATCGCACCGTACCATAAAATAAAAAAATGCCCCTACTGTTTCTTCAGCGTTTTTTACCTAATCAAAAAAATGTCCTAGGTCTCCACGACGCTCGAGTTATTACGAAAATATCACCGCATCGCACCTCTTCAACTAAAAAAACAATTTTTTCTTACTTATAAAACTGAGAAACATAAAGTAAAAATAAATTAATTTATTTCTGAGTAAATTTGAAACAAATGTTTTCAGAATCGGGAACCAGCCGCGCGAGAAGAGCGGCGACACTTTTTACCAAAAAGGTGGAAAAATTCATCTTTAAAAAATAAAAAATATAGAATCAAATGTAACATTTTCAATTCATTGTTAAAAAAAATATTTCATCATTGTATATCAAAAATTAATAATTTACTAGAAGTAGCCTTGCAAACAGCTGTTCTATTCCCAGGATGTGCTTAAAACTTACAAGAATGAAGAAATTACGGAATATGTCTAAACAGAACAAATAAAAATGCATGTAGTTCTAAAAATAAGTTTATTTAAAAAAAATGAAAACTCATGTAATTCTCAACTGCAGTCCGACCCAACCGGCGGTCAAAATATATTACAGAGCTTGCGACATTACGGCTAACTTTTTGTCGCTAAAATAAAACAAAATTACGTTGCATTTTCACTTAACAATTAGCAGAAATTAGATTTTTTGTAACGGGTAACCCTTTCAAGGATCCGTACTAATTAAAACTTTATAATTTGAACTTTATTGGATTTGGAAAAATATCATGTTTTCAATTTTTTTCGAGATTCTCATATTTCATGCAAGCGTTGCCACGTGCAAAAGCTAGTATTTAATAGTTTTATTATATTTTAGGGGGCAAGCGAGCAGACGGGTTACCTGATGGAAAGCAACCCCCGTTATCCATGAACACTCGTGCCACCCGAAGAGTCGCAAATGCGTTACCGGCCTTTATGAGAGAATAGGGAGAGGAGGAGGATATATAAACTCACTCACTGAAACACAGCACAACGCCGTTTCACGGCAGTTTCCTGAGAGGTCGTGGTATCACTCCGGTCGAGCCGGCGCCATCGTGCCGAGCCCCCCCCCTCCCCCCTCCCCGCTGTCCCCCGTCAGCGGACAACACGGAATACGTTTATCGCCGGCCTTTTACGGGTTTATTTCGTTAGTTTCGATTCGATTTTCATTTCATGCAAAATACGATCCAATTCCGACCGGGGGGTGACCGGAGTTGCCAGAATTAACTCGTAAATACTGCAAATATTGTTGTTGATATTCGCAGTGTAATGTGTGTTTAATTTAATATTTTATAGTTAGTCGCCTGTACCTGCTACTATTTACTGCCTGCGCATTAAAAACTCGGAAGGAGTATTTTTTGTGATTAGTACTATCAGGGATATATAGACATATAGAAAGTCACGGTATGTCAAACTCACCACGACTTACATGTAATTGACATATTCCGACCAAATGACGTAGGTCCATTAAATCTGCATTGATTTTTTAAATGGCACATAATAATATTGTTTACTAAAAAGTTCAAATAACATGAAAACTTATTACCTTACAGAAAACCGGCGTGAAAAGCGTTGTGCTGGGCTTCGTTCGGTGAATGAATTTATCGGTGGCCTAACTTTCCTAATCCCCTAACCCTATTTCCCTTCCCTATTGCCTCATAAAGGCCGGCAACGCACTTGCGACTTTTCGGATGTTGCGAGTGTCCATGGGTATTGGCAGTTGCTTTCCATCAGGTAACCCGACTGTTCACATTCTAACTAATAAAAACACAGTAATGTTGGTGTCTTTGTTACGTAGAACATATTTTATACACAAAATATAAAAATCAGGGTAAATATAGCACGGCAACACCGGGGTCGGAGGACTCAATCGGGATAATGCTATAGAAGAATGATCCAAATTGAATGTCCCCCGCCGCGCCGCCTCCCCCGCCCTCCCCCGCCCGCGTCTTGAGCCGACTCAGCGAAAATTTGCGCGCTCCGTTAGTTCGATGCGATTTTTATGAAATTTTTTGGCGATATCCCGCATCGCTGCTCGCCCGGTAATGCGGATAACTTATCGGGACCTCATCTACCTAAGCCGGGATCTTTCCGTATTTGTTATTGGTTTTTTGTGCAGGATTTGACAACAAAATTGGACGTTTTAGTGAGTTTTACAAGCACTTGTTGTCAGAGCAGTGTTGCTACGTTTGTGGTTGTAAGTAAGTAAGCCTTCTAACAGGCAATTAATTTACAAAAATTGGCATATAAAGACGGGCCTGTTTCACCGCTTACTGTTGGATAGTCAAAAATGTTGTGGATAGCCTATCCAACCTACCCTTAGTTGTTAAATAAAACATAGATGGACTTATAAAACCCAATTTCTTTTAATGTTTATATACCTCGTCATCTTTTGATTTTCATCCGCAATCAAACCTAGCTAGCCTTTTAGCATGAACAAATATTTGTCTGGTCAGTCGACGTAAGTGATGGATGCGTTTATAATGTACCTCCACTGTCTGACTCTGACTCTGACCTGAGGAATCGTACACAGGGCTGCCAACTTTTTCCGCCGTTTAGCCGACACTTTGTGAGCTTCTGTGCAATATATCTTTTTTTTTAAGAAATAATTTTATTTATTTCTCTCACCACAAGTACACAATACAAAAACTATACACTACAAGGATAACACTGATTTTGTGGGAGACCGGTGCCTAAACTAGGCGTAGCCTGTATTTCAGGACACCAGGATCTCACTCGCTCGGTCCAGCTAGTTGATACAGAGTAGTGAACGTCAAAATATTCCTATCCTTTAATGTTAAGCAGCATTACTTGATATTTAATTAAAATAAAATACATAATTGAACGGTCAATAATTGAGAATGACTAAATTAAGAATTCACCCCAATAAGGAACGACATTCAAGGTCGTTTTTTGAACTTCCAGATATTCTACGTAATACCAAGTACTACGTTTCTTACCATCACATTCTGTTAGATTTTTGGTTGGGAAATTCAAATTATACAGTTGGTAACACTGTCTGGGTTGTGGGGCACGCGTTAGATCTATCCGGGGGTGTGGAGCACGCATTACGGTAACTCGACACCGCCATCCGTCTTCCGTATTGACCTGCACTGCGACTGCATCTCCAGATAAAACGTTTATTGAAAAATCTATACTGGCTGCAGGATTTGTTTATTCATCATCATCAACGACCGGCTTATATCAGGCTCCGCAAAATGTATGATGTGTTTTTTCAAAATGACTTTTTTCATGCGTATTATTATATTGGACAGACACCCGCTAATGAAGAAAGAATTAAAATTTTACGCCTATTTGTTCAGTTAAAGACATAAAATTTTATTTCTGAGCTACTGATTTAAAATAAAAGAATAGGTGTTTTAGCATTCTTTGAAACTCTACCTACCCCTAAGAGGTTGAAAAGGTAATGTTTCTATAAATTTTTCTACGCAAGTTCGTCATTTCAGTGAGAAACCCTCAAACTTTGTTTGTAAGCTGCTGATTAAAAATAAATTAATACGTGTTTAAGCGTTTTAGGCTAGGTTTATATCCAGAGGGTGAAATAAGGGTCGAAACTGCGAGTGAAGCGGCGGGAAAAAGCTAGTAAAACTATAAAAATTAAATGCGCACATTTAAGATTGCGAACCCCGGGCTACTGTTGAGTTTTCTCTCATCATTCGATAGGCCCCATAGGCCGGATCGGGCTATTGCCTCTGGGACAATACAGGGCTAGCTTTGGATGTACAAAAAAACATTCAAAGCTAGCCCTTGCACTTTGCTTTTGCAATAGATAACATTTTCCATGTTTTTGTTGCAGGTAAGTCACTGACGCGTTAACACCAAATCAGTCGTGATAATATTTCGCTGGCAATTGCAATGTGTCGCAGCGATAAAAGCAAATTCCGGCCAATAGTTCCTAAGCTTAGCGCATTCAAACTAATAAACAAACTCTTCATCTTTATGTTATTAATATCGATTAATATTTTGTTCTGATCAAAGACTTCTTTTCCCTGTAACCAAAATACAAACTACATATACAAGTTATTTTTAAGCTTGGCCTCATATTTCAAACGGTGTATTCCGCATCATTTGTCCGCGAACAAAAAATAATATTCCGTACCGGCAGAACCGAGGCAGAATACCGACACAAGTGAGGCAGAAAGTCGGCAGTAGTGAGACAGAATATTCTCGAATCGTCCGTTTGAAGTACACGCGTCGCTGCTCGCCACCAAATGAGCACGATTTATTGTGCTTATTCCGAGATCTCTGTAAATATACACTGATATCGTATAATATATGGCTATTATTATAAGCCACCGTTTGTTTGATGGAAATAGAACGGTAAAATTCTACGGATCTTAACTCCAAATGTAAATTCTATCAAATTATTGCTACTTCTTTTAAAAATACAAAAAAGCTTAGAGTTGAAAAAGAAGTCCACGATATTAGATTTTTTTCAATATTTAGGTTAGTTTTTAACCACATCCTAGTACTAGCCCATAGACCACAAGCGCACTCTACGTTAAGCGTTCTCCTCATAATCATACGAGATACCATATTTAACTCAAGGTCAACTTTACTAAGATCGAATAGGTCTTTGACTGCCAACACACCGATGATGACGAGTACGAATTAGCTCAACGTTTTACAGGAGCGAGGCGCGACACTAAAGTTGGTAATTTAAAAAGGTGTTCCTCGGAATTGCCAAAATAAATTCCGCCGCACTGGGTCACGTCCCGCAAACTTCATCTCGGACTTACGTGCTCCCCCCACCCCCGGGCACCCCCAGCCCCTACTCGTACCCCCTCGCACCCCCCAGGCTAAACATGTACTCAACTTAATTAAAAAACTTTCTCTAATTCTCACTCGATAGCCCCGGACGTAAGTTTGAATTATTAAACCGCAAATACAAAAGCTATCAGAGAAAGTCGTTTCAACTAAACCTTATATAATTGTGTTGCGGCACAACTCACCAATACATAATTATATATAATACATATCTATACATATATAAAACAGTAAAATTGGCGTGTCTGTACAATTAATATTTGTTCAAACTAATCAATGTGGGGGCTTAGGAACAGTAATCAACAAAAAAAGATGTCTGTTTGTCTAATCTCTGGAACCACTGAACGGATTCGAATAAATATTTTTTTATTCTATCGCTATTAAGTCTGGGCAACACATAAGACACTTTTTATCCAGGGAAAATGTACGGTTTCCGTGATATACAATTTTTCGCGCAACACGAAGTTGCGCGCATCAACTAGTCAGTAAATAGAGTTTTGATTTAATCTGTAATAAAACACTACAATAAAAATATCTTGAGTGACATTTTTATAAGCCTACGCAGTTCGACTTCATGTATATTGTTGCACCACAGCCAGGCCTCAGTGAGTCACTGCTTTTATCTTGTAAGAAAAAAGTATGCATGTACCGGGGAGATAAAATCATGAAGTTATAGAGATGTTAAGCCGTACACGTCGCAAGTCACTGGCGACAGTCGGGGCCCCGGTGCCCCCGCCGGTGCCCCCGCCGGGGCCCAGGGCCACAAATCACATGGCACAAAGGCCACAATGGACTCGCATTGTTATCTGGTCATGATTTACGCTTCACCTACACAGCACGCGATATGATCTCATCTTTATGAAATCGCACTTGACACTGGTTTAAGTTAAATGAAGACCCTTATCAGTTAATCAAGGCGTGAAGGAGTAATCTAAATACAATTTCTATCAGTTGACGAAGGTAAAAGCAATCAGTTTATTTCCTTTAACACTTTAACAGACAACTTTAACAGACAACACGGGGACACAAACTTTATAAACGCAAAAATATAAAAATTGGTTCATTGGCTCAGGATTAAACGGACGGTAGACAAGCAGACAGACACGCACACTTTCGCAATTATAGTATTAAGAAATATGGATATTTTTTTTAAAGACGGACAAATTACAAACGTATAAAACATTTTTTGCCGTAACAAAACTCTTTCAAAAACTAACAAGGACATAACCGTTGCACATAATATTGGATCAAAATGTTCAGATTCAATTAAGCAATTGTTTTACGTAAGCTTATCGATTTCCTTCCGATAGTTTCAGTATCGGCAAGTAAACATGTGGACTGTGGAGCTGAGGCTTGGAGCAATCCAGTTAAAACACAATACACTTACCGCACAGTGACTAACTATATATACTATTATTTGTCTGTCGAAGTTGTCTTCCTTGAGTTCTGTTTGCGATGTATAATGATTAGGCCAAAAATACAGTTCTATACACCAGTTGGAAAGTATTTATAATTGTATGATTATACGCGGACTATTAGATAAAATAAATTATGTATTTGATATATTACTAATGCAAAAGTGTGTTTGCCTGTCTGTATCTCTTCATGCCCAAACCGTTGAACCGATTTTGCTAAAATTTTGTATGGAGATACTTTAAGTCCTGACAAAGGACAACGGATACTTTTATTCCGATAAATGTACGGAACCCACGAGAAGAGAACGAGTTTTTGCGCAAGAGTTTCGGGCGTCGTCTAGTTCTTTTACATATGAGACCGTTCCTTACTCTATTTTCATGGAATGTATTTTGTTTTAATTATGAAAAATTTTGTGTAGACTATAATATTTAATTTTAATTTCAGGAGCGTATTTAGGTTAGTTAGATGACGCACGAGGGGGCACTCTGTACAATTTACACGACGCTATGTGGTCCGGGGGGCGCAGTAATCTTTTCGTTTCGACGTCTGAGCGCGGCGAGTGATCGCTCCCATAACGATAATTATAATACATCTTGTAATAGAAAGTTTTCATTTTGTTTACAACAAGCTTAAGTTATAAATTATAATGTATTAACTTTTCACTACTTGCCTTAGTGGAATTGTCGTAAAAACATCTCGGAATATTATTATTACAGAATAGGCAATATGCATGTCTTTTTATTATTTTATTAAATAAATCTTACGTTATTGAAGAACGATGTAGTCCAATCAGTTTTTTGATAAAATTGAAAACAACAAAGTTAC
>JAOTAV010080860.1:0-12457 GCA_026546445.1 Cyclargus thomasi | reverse complement strand
TTTAATTTGAAGTTATAGTGGTTTTTAAATAGGTGAAAAAATGGGGGCGCTAAAAAAATATTTATTCTCAAAGTGGGGAGTAGACAAAATAAGTTTGGGAACCACTGCTGTAATGAGTTAAGATACTTACTTCTTTTAATAGTTTTTCCTGCTTTGCTAACGCCTTGTCAATTTTCTTTTTATACGTTTCTTCCATACACATCCACATGCATTCGGTTTGTTTGAGAGTATCTACAATTTCTCTATCTTTGTCCTCCAAATTTTTAACTTCGATTTCTAGTTCTTTTTGTATCCTCAATAGACTTTTGATTTCTTCGCCACATTTTCTACCTATTGAAGCTGCCTAAAAAAAATAAGCCAGATTTCTATAATGCGTTTCATCTCTTGTTACCGAATATAAATATGCATTTATTTTACTTTGGTACAATGGAGTTTGTTAATAAGTTTTCTAGATAATAGACGGACTTTATAAGCTAAATATTTTTATTTTGAAAATGACCGAACCTGTATTTAGTCTACTAAGGGCGCATATATCATCTAGTGGCATACTTTAAGTATTAAACGTAAGATTTAGATTTTTCACGATAATTCTCACTTAACTTAACTGCTAATTAAAGGTATATTATAATTTTTGTATGAACTTACCTCGTTAACATTGTATATAGCTTTAGTAAGCGGTGGTGCATCAGGACCTGGTGGTTCACGTGGCACTCTGTGAGAACAACATGGTGTACTGGAGTTTGATACACTGCTGCAAGAGCATACTTCAGTTATGGTATCACTGTAACAAAAACTTAGTTTTGACTGAAGGTACGCCTCGTTACTAATAGAAAATTAGTGTGGTCCGTGTATACTTAAGGATTACAGGGGGTTGTTAGTCAAGACCTTAACGTTTTCGCTTCTTTGTAGAATCGCCAAACAACATGTATGAAGATGACTAATATCTGGTTTACACGTAAAGTAGATAATTTTTAACTAAATTTTAACTTAATTTTAAGTGACTCACCTTGCCACTTGCTACTAAATTTTGTGTTTATATAAAGTTAGTAACTTAACATTTAGGGAAAATTTAGTTACCTACTTATCTACTTAGTACTTAATACGTATAAACAAGACAATAAGGCGTAACAAACTCTTATGTCATTTCCATGCGCTTTTGTTGGTGATTCTACATAGAAACGAAAACGTGGTCTTGGCTAACCCCCCTGGTCTTCCAATCCTTCTCGCGACAAGTCGCTCTGTCTACAAGGTGTAACAAAAGCAAGTGGTAGTATTTTCGGGTTTATATGTCACTTACATAGAGATAACTGTGAAAGTAGGAACGCTATATGTAACTGATTTTTATTAAGATTTATATAGGCAAGAATCACAGCGACATGAGTTTGCTCATACGAATGACAAAAAAAAACCGCTTTAAGCGCTGCTACTTTCATGCCCGAATATAAATATATATTTAGCAGAATAAACATATTTTACCTTGAGCCAATACTTAAGCACGCCAAGTTCAAGTCTGTGACGTTTAGCGGAATACTTAGATTGTGTTTTTGAATTTTCTTCGTTTGTTCTTTAACTGCTTCCTAAAAAAAATATTCCTGGTCATGATGCCTGCCACGGCACGTACGCTTAAGCTATATATTTTTTTAAACGATACTTTTCCAGTGACAAAAATTATCTCTTCCATGAGATAATTAATTCAGTTGTAAAACATTTTGCAAGCACAGTCATCGTCCCGTGCGGCGCCCGTGAAAGCAAAACAAACTTATTAAGGAACTTTTCAGTTGTATATTGTTTTTATCTGGTCAGTTTTTTTTGGTAAAGAAGGAGGTGTTCGCCATTTTTCACATGCAGACGGACGAGACGGTCGCCGTCTTCAAAGTAAGTACGGGCAGCACACGCCGTGCCATGTGAAAGCTCTCATAGTTGCTAATACATTATTACTTTGTTTGTCCTTCCTTTACGCCTTAAAGAGAGTACCATAGGCAATTTTCGGTCTTGGAAAAACATCATATTCGTAAAGCTTATAAGAATATTTATATTTTGAGCCAAAGCGAAAGCTAGTCTGATATAATTCCTTTAGTACATACATAGAGAAATTATTAATATAATTGGTCTATGGTACATAATAGAGACTGTAGTGGGAAATGCCTAAGTAGGAACCTACACATGACACCAATTCCCGTTAAATACATTATGTACAGGTAGATTACTCTAAAATTCAATTATCTAAAAGCAAATGACGTATTATTATATTCTTGAATACGAACACGCTATGCATCTGTACTAAAATTACTGGGGATATAGCATCTAAGTAACAAACAACACTAATTTAAGCAATAGTAGAAATAGGAAAAATATTTAAGGCACCGTCCATTAATCATGTGAGGTTCAAAGAGAGGGGGGAGGGGGTCTATAAATCTCACGAAACATCACAGGGGGAAAGGGGAGTAGTAGTTAAATATCACGTGTATTAATTTTTTCGAAATATTAAACCGATAATGTGGTACGAAAAAAAAATATATTTAGTCGGTCCACAATTGAAAAACGACCGAGCGATCATTAAAAAAATACGAAGAGGGGCAAGAAAATGCACAAAAAAACATCACGAGATTAATAGACAGCCCTTAAGGGGCAATGACAGGTTTTTTTATGTATATCCATTTCAAATCGATGGATTTTGTTTCTTGTTTTGTAATGTAATATAGTTTTGATGTCATCAACTCAAATACAATGCCACTGCGCATACACTTGCTAGATTTCTTTTTTAAAACTTACAAAAGCCGCTAATGCTTTACATGGTAGAGCAAAATAAGACCTACAACGTGGTACATAAAGTGGCATTTTATTTGGATTTTTATGTGGTGCGTGTCGCGGTGATCTGAAAGCCACCTTAAGCTTAAGGATCTAGTAATTTGTAAGTGAAATCGCAAATAGGAATGAACAGACAGATGTTCATTAGCATTAAAAATAATCACAAAATGATTCTAACCGTTAAATTCAAATTGGGGTTGTCCTTAAGAATGTTCCAGAGTTGGCACATGAGTTTCACTCCTGGCTCCTCATTGGAACAGTTCTCGTTGATGCATTTTGACTCGCTTAGCTCTTGCACCAAGTCATCAGCGGCCTTGAAGCGCTCTTTTAGACATTCTGGGGCATGTGACATAATTATATTTGATATATATTATTATTCAACCTGTACCTTAACATTGAATGAGCTACGAGATAAGCTACACGGAAGTTAAATACGTAGATAAAAAGCAACAGAATCAACTGCTTGTAAATTAAATTAGCTGCAGCTAGTAAAAGTTCGAGTGCAAAAACTTTTTCTACCTACTCCTAACGTTTTGTAATCACTAACAAATTTTGAAATATTTTTTACATGCAAAACTCTAAACAGAATCAAAAGACAGAAAGCAGAATAAAGCATATTTTTTTATTTATATTTCTTTCCGATAAATACAAAGATGCATAAACAGATGCACAGAAGTATGACATTTGCATTGACGTCGCTCATTCGAAAAGAAGAATCACTAAGAAAAAAAAATGTCATAAATCTCAATTTCCGAACTTGACGTTTGCAATGTTGCCAACAGAACAGATTTTACCAGGTTCTTAGGCAATAAAACCTAACACACAACGTTGGGTTTTTTGTATTACAATTTAATTTTTTCCTAACACATACTTTTTCAGTAGTAACCAAGTTAGATTTAGGCTTGAAAGGGCTAAAGCTTAGTATAAAAACACCAGGATTTTGATTTGGAATTGGGATTGTGGGGACAGGTTTTGGATAGGATACCCCTCACTGCCACTCACAGCTCTACACCTGTTCAGGAGAAATTCAGGTTTTAAATTTTGGATTAACAGTATTTTTGGATTATTTTGTAGGCAATCTATGCTTAAAACCAAGAGAAGTTCGTCACTTTTTCTTTTTATCATATGACATATGTTAAGACAATTTTTTTCAACCATTTTAGGATTTCATAATTTTAAGAGCTTCATATTTTCATTTCTCATCAACTACAACCTTGGAATGGTTGGAAAACACTCCAAAAATCCTGAAAACTGGTTACATAACCTCAAAATTTCTAAAATTTCAAACCCTATCTCCTGGACAGGGGGTTTTCTAAAGAAACGAGAAGGGTTCTTACCCCTTTACCCTCTCTCACCCCCACCCCTCCACAAAAATCGTGGAGTTTCTTCCCAAACTTTAACCAATATTGCGTTACTTAAATAAAATCTGATTTAGTGATTTTTAGTTTTATTCGATGATGATGTGTAAATAATGCAGATTCATTTCACACTCAAAAATGGGGAAAGGTTGTAAAATAAATGGCCACACCAATATTTTATCAAATGTCAATGTCATTTTTCAAAATATATATTTTGTTTATCTTCTGCAGTTTTGTTCAAGTTTTGTTCATTTGAATGTGTAAATTAATAAATCTCCGTAGATAATTTTATCAGTGAACTATTGATAAGGACCAGACAATCATTAAACCACGCACTAACGGCAGAAGCACAGATAATGGAACATGGACCAGTAAGTTAAGAAGATTCGTAAGATCCATTGTATGGATTAGTCGCAATAACAATTATTCTATTCAGCTAAAACGTTAAATACACTTATATATATTATTCCGACGACCTCTGTGGCTCAGTTGGTGAGCGCATTGGTAGCTTAAGCCGGAGGTCACGGGTTCGAATCCCTCCGACGGGTCAAGGGTTATTCAATGTTCTTGGGTTTCGGATGTATATTAAATATGCGTATCATATACTAAAAAATCCTCGATATGTGTATAGTATAAGAGCATTAAATATATTTCCGTTGTCTGATACATGTAACACAAGTCCCTCAGGTACTTAGCACGGGGCCAGACTGACGAGGTGTGAAGCAATCATAAATTATTTTAACAAATTAAGCCATGGCAATGCTTTGTTAAGTACTAATTAAGTACTTGACGACCTCTGTGGCTCAGCAGGTTCGAATCCCGCCGACAGAGCAAGTTTCTCAATGTTCCTGGGTCTTGAATGTGTATTAAATATGTGTATCACACAATAAAAATCTTAAATATGTGTATTGTATAAAAGTATTAAGTATACTTCTGCTGTCTGGTACTTGTAACACAAGTCCCTCAGGTACTTAGCACAAACCAAACTGACGAGATTTGAAGCGTCCACAGATATTATATTATTATATTATATTAAGTCAATTTTACTTAGACAGTGTAACACAGTGACAGTAAAGATATTGTAAAATAAACAGTGACTTTTGCTTCAATTACAGGAGCACCCAAGGAATCTCATACCTGCCCTGTGCAAGCAGTTCTACCATCTAGGATGGGTCACAGGAACTGGCGGAGGCATTTCTATAAAGGAAGGGTATGTATGTTTGTTCTAATACACAATCCTCAAGTATATATGGTTTTTATGTCAGGACAAATTTTATTGGTTACACAAGATACATATATATTTTATTTCCAATCTGTTTGTCTAAGAAATAATAACTAGTAAAATAATAAATGTTCCTAAAATTTAAGTTATGCAAAGGTTTTTGAGACAGTTAGCTACACACATCACATACCAGGCTTTGCCTACATTGAAATAATTTACCCTATTTATATTTTAATATATATTTAAATTGCATAGAAAATAATCCTTTATTCTAAAGTGGCTTATAGCTACCCTATGAGTATATTATAAAACACCGTTCCGTAGTTTCAGCATTATTGGCTTGCAAATATGCAATCAAACTTTTATATATCTATAACAGCAGAATAGAATTAGAAAAATAAGTCATGGAGTGTGCCGGCTTAGGAGATATGATCGTCGTGGGTGCACTGGGTCCTGCTTGTGGGGGGCGGACCTTGAATTCCATAGCAATGAAATGTCACCCCACTTGCTGGGGGGTATTATAAATATAATGATATTTTAATAAATGCTTAATTAAAAACGAATGTTTCAAAATGTAATTTTCACAACAATTTTAATGCATGTTTGTTGCCCAATGGAATTCGAGGTCTGCTTTCTGCAGACGGGCCTCGTGTTCTCGTGGCGGTCTGATTTTTTGTCTAGAGTCAAGCTGCTCTGTAATTATGTCTTCTCTGGTAGTTCAAACATTCAAAAAGTGTATCTGAAATACCTACTTTGAATAAAAAACTTTTGACTTTGAAAAAAATATATATTATTTTGTATTTGACATTGCAGAGACAAAATATACATAGCTCCGTCAGGTGTACAGAAGGAAAGGATGAAGGCAGATGACCTGTTTGTACAGACTATCAATGATGAAGATCTGGAACTTCCACCACCAGAGAAGCAGTATGTACTATCAAATAAATTCGTACAGGGTCAGTTATCGAACCTACATCATTAGGTCGAAATATGTCAATGTAAGTCGTTGTCTGTCAGCTGGGTTCGACATAACGCGACCAACTCACTTTCATCCGTAATCTGGTTCTGAATTAACTTCCTTAACTTAGCCTATTGTAATGTTCAAATTATTAAATAAATGTTTTCTGATTAAATGCTATAAAAAGATTTGTACTGGTTTTCGGTCTAGATAGAAAGTTATTATGTTTTCTTTATATGAAGAAGCAGTTTAAATTATGACTATTGAACAGACTTGACATTGTAACTAGTATGTATATATGCAAAAGGATGATCTTTTGACCAAGTGAGTTATGCCTGGTTGGCTGAAGCCCACTCAGTCAGAAAACTTCGATAGCATGTTATAAAGCTGACTGTGGTGTGTGCTGACTGACCGCCAGAAAATAATTTATTGGGTTAATAAATCACTGTAGCAGTTAACTCCTAAATGTGAGCATCATCATTCCATCGACCCATCTTTAATCACTCTCCCCTCAATTTCCAGGCTCAAGAAGAGTCAGTGTACACCGTTGTTCATGCTGGCGTACCGAGAACGCGGGGCCGGAGCGGTGATACACACACACTCGCCGCACGCTGTGCGCTGCACGCTGCTGTGGGGAGACGAGTTTGTTATCACACACCAGGAGATGATAAAGGTAAAGATAGTTCAACTGAGTTGGGCGCGCGGCCTTATCTGTGCGCGAGCTTGTGAATATACAACTTTATTTGTGTGGCAGTGACGCGGCAGGCGCCGTCCCAGTAAACATGGCTCACCCACACTTAAGGCCGCGCGCACAACTGAGTTGAACTAACTGTATGAGCGGTAATACACACACACACTCGCCGCACGCGGTTCGCTGCACGCTGCTGTGGGGAGACGAGTTTGACACAAAAGGAGATGAAAATTATGTGTTTTCTAGACCAAAGTAGCCTATGTTACTTTGCATAGCTTCAACTAAGTCTATATAGAAAATCAAGTTGATCGGTTGCTTCTGTTAGGCGCGGTAGAAGGACAAACAAACAAATAAAAGAACAAAATTTTCTTTTTATATAACAAGCATTTACACGGCTTTGCCCCGTGGAAATGATTTGTCCTACGGGTCATATCCTACCTGTGTACGGAACCATAAATTTGTATTTGAGTCCATATCGCACTTGGTCAATTTTCTAGTAACTACAGGCTATGTCACTATTATTTGTGATAATGTAGCAAACTAACGGTGAAAGAGTTTTTGTAATCGCTGATTCCATTTTTTTTTTGTTAACAAACATACAAAAAGACGAATCTTTCCTCCTTATGAATAGGTTATTGGTATTGCAATAATCCTTTTTATTTATTTCAGGGCATAAAAGACGCAACTCTCAACCGTTATCTCCGCTACGACGAGAAGCTTGTCGTCCCCATTATAGAGAACACGCCGTTCGAGCGAGATTTAGCGGGGAGTTTGGCGGAGGCCTTGCGCAGGTATCCCGGCACGAGCGCCGTGCTGGTGCGGCGACATGGTGTGTACGTGTGGGGCGATAGCTGGCAGCAGGCTAAGACTATGTGAGTGTGTGTGTGCGCAATACGTAAACCATGTTTCATCCGACTGCGCCAGGAGAGGGTTATGTTTTTCGAGATATTTAGGGGGCAAGCGAGCAGAATGGTCACCTGATGGAAAGCAACTGCCGTCGCCCTCCATGGGCTCTCGTGACATCCGAAGAGTGGCAAGTGCGTTGCCGGCCTTTATGAGAGAATTGGGAATGGGAATAGGGATGGGGGATTAGGGAAGTTGGGTCACCGGTAAACTCACTCACTCACTGAACGAAACAGCACAGCGCCGTTTCACGCCAGTTTTCTGAGAGTATGTATGTATGTATGTATGTATAATTGTTTGGCACCTAAGCGGTTTGATGTATTTTGGCTTGAGAGGTATCGTAAGATTATTTTTTACCATAAGAGTGATACGAGATATTATAATTATACAAAATACAGTAGAGCGCCGATTATCCGAACTACGTGGGGCGGGGGTGTTCGGAAAATCGTTTTTTTTTTCGGATAATCGAACAGTATTGATATAGCCATAAATAATAACGGGTAAATAAATCCTAAAAACTGTCATAGAAATTATAATATATATATTTTTTTGGATTGAAAATATTTTTCTTTTATATTTTTTTATTATTTCAGGACAGAGTGCTATGACTACTTGTTCGAGATGGCTGTCGAAATGAAAAAGCTCGGGTTGGACCCCGCACACAACCCCGATGTACACAACGGGAAAAATTAATAAAGTATACACAACACATGAAAACATAAGTGGAAGAAGCAGACAACTAACATTTTGCAACCTTCGAGTATATATACTATTTATTTTTTTTTCTATAAAATTTTGACAAATCTGAATCTGGGTGAGAAAAATGAAATAGTCTTTCAGGAATAAAAGGTTAAGCGCTAACAAATCACGCGTTAGGGGTCCGCTTGGTTAAAACTGATATAAGCGATATTCAGGGGTCATGTGGGCCACCTGCTTCGATCAAATATTACTAAGATCCACCGGAGACCTTAAAAGGTCCTAATAGCAATATTCTACGATTCGTTTTCGTACATTATGTAAAAAAAAATCGAATAGTTTTTATTAAAAAAGTTACATCAAAATCAATTTGCATTAACCGTGAAATAACTGTTTTGCAAAATCAGTAGTTATTTACAAGAAAATGAAAAAAATGAATTGCTGTTCGCTATATTGTGAAGTAACCTTTTTATGGCGGCAGATCGCTTCAAAATGGATTACAATAATGGCACCGAGACACATCTGACACAGAACAATTTAAATCAAAATCAAGCGTATTGAAAACTAAAACTTAACTTAATGATTTAAAGCTTACAATCGTACAGAAGTTAAATCTCGCGATCTCGGAGCGACTGGGGACGGAATAGCGCATATTGTCAATTTTAAATTTTTTTGTGCTGTGAATTTTCGTAATATTTGATCGAAGCATATTCACTATGACAGTAGCAGTGCTGACAGTTAACGATTTTTGTGATTTGTATCGGCCACTAAGCTTGCCAATAAAAATCATATATTTTGCGCTTTCAGTGCCGCTACTTTTGCAATCGCAGGTATGAGGAAGTTTAACACACCCTAAAGTACTTACTCTTGTTACATCCTGTACACTAAATTTATATAACATGTTCGACTTTAATATATGAAATTACTAGCAAGACTTGAATCAAAACTAGGTTAAAATAAGGGCCTGTTTCACCACTTACTGTTAATGTTTCTGTTAAGCTATCGACAACTTTTATGACAGATTCTCCATACAATATCTATCAAATAAAGTTGTATCTGTCAAATAAATAGACTATCTGTGAGCGGTGAAACAAACTCTTAGGCTATACAAACCAAGATACAAACATTGTTTACATATTATATTAAGTATAAAACTCGAATAAGTGTTGATTTTGTAAAATATTTTATTTTTACAATAAAAACAAAGATGTACCTTTTGTTTTTTAATCTGAATCTTTAAAAACGAGAATCGTTTTAGTATTCAAATAAAAAAATAAAAACCGACTTACACAACAAAAAAACTAAATAGATGTGAACTGAAAAGTAATAATTCTTTTTCTTTGTTAGTGCCTTATAAAGATTGTCCTAAACTGAATTATAGACAACTGGCGCGTCCACAAAATGAATGGGCCCTATGACCCCGCAGGAGACCTTCATAGGACGACAGACCACAAAAACAATAAGATTTTGTTCTATGATTTCACATATAAACACTATCGTATTTTGCGGATAATATAGTATTTTCATATACTGTATATTTACTCAACTCTATACAATAGTACAAAGGCCCGAAATATAGTACAATACTATATGATATATGACGACCTCTGTGGCGCAGTGGTTGAGCACCTTGGTAGCTCACGCCGAGGGTCTCGGGTTCGAATCCCGCCGACGGAACGAAAGTTTTTCAATGTTCCTGAGTCGTGGATGTGTATTAAATATGTGTATTATGTAATAAAAATCTTAAATATGTGTATAGTATAAAAGATTTGAATATTTATAATTAGTCACACAGGTACTTAGCAAGGGGACAGACTGACGTGGTGTAAAGCGTCCATAGATTATTATAACACGATAGCTTACATGAATCACGTGGGCTTCGGCCTGGCCGGGCACAACGTCTCGCTCGGTCGGAAGATCTTCCTTTGGCCTCATACAACAACTCATATTCCAAGTATATACAATGTTAATAAGTACGAAAAACAACGACGAAACCTTCATATTTATGCAAATCATTTTTGCTATATCGATTAATGAAGAAGGTATTTTGATGTAACTTTGAACAAGGATACAATATGATAAATGATGTTTTTAAGCTATGATGTCAAAGTTGTTTATTATATTAATTAAAAATATATGTTTTCCGTAACTTTGTTGTCAACAAAACTTAATTTTATTAAAAAAAAAGATAATAAATGATAGGCACGTATGAAAACAGTTTAATATACTTGATATTAAAATAAATTATACATATTTTATTAAAGTAAAATTCTCACAACTTTTTTTATGATATTTAGGGGGCAAGCAAACACAGGGGTTACCTGATGGAAAGCAACTGCCGTCGCCCATGGACACTCGTAACATCCAAAGATACGCAAGTGCGTTGCCGGCCTCTATAAGGGAATAGGGAATGGGAATATTGGAAGTCGGGGTACCGGTAAACTCGCTCACGGAACGAATGCAATGCCGTTTCACGATAGTTTTCTGTAAGGCCGTGGTATTACTCCGGTCGAGCCGGCCCATTCGTGCCGAAGCATGGCTCTTCAACGGCAAATTTGTTTTTTAAACGTAAGTAACATAATATAAGTAATATCGATAGTGAGACTCGTATGATATGAATGAAATAAAATACGTAAAACTGAAAAGACCACTTTTTAACGTTCCTACTGGAAATAATAGAAAAAAATTATGATGTAGTGGTCCAAATAAAACGCTTGGCATTAGACATTAAATTCAATAAGGTATTATCTATCAAGAAATGTTGTTGCAGATGTTAACAAACGGTTTAAGTTAGGAGTTTCCACTTTTTTTTATTTTTGCTTAATTTATAACTTACCGCAGCTTACTAACCTTACTCCCATTCTGTCTGTCTGTCTAATCTGCCTATGTTCTCAGCGAAAACTTAACAATTTCTATGCTATAGAAATTGTAGAAACAACTTTTCTTCATAAAACTTGTAATAAGCTGTAATCTTATTTGTGTTAAGTTTTCTTTGTCTTCATTTTTTTATTCAATTTTATACGATGCATAAAAAGGCGCCCAAGTACCTAAGTGTTTAACTCACTTATTAAGGGTTCTAAATTCGTAACATTTTTGGCGTAGAAACTAGAAGCAAATGGATAACATTTTTGGAAACTCAAAAATATTTTTTCCCCCTTTGATACCTATTTGGTACATGTAATCGTAGTTCAATATATTTTGGTGATGACACGTTAGTACATGCTAGACTATATTTTACACATACCCTCGCAAAACGATCTCAAAACACTGAGCGGCCTAGACTATTATTTTTCCAGACAAAATGCACTTTTCCCGGATTATAGAAACCCCGTAACATTGTAGAGATTGCCGCTTGCATAGTGAACTAGTTTCTCACTTCTCGTTTTACATTAACATAATTTATGTGATCTGATGCCTTGAACTATTATTTAATATTGATATGTATCAGCTGTAGGAATACATTTAATATAAAAGAAAGGTAAAAATTAGTGTGGTATACCTACTTACCAGTGGCGTAACTACAAGGAGGCAAGCCGGCAAAATGCCACGGGACCCCAGCCGGAAGGGGCCCCCGATAAGCCCCCCAAACAAGTGGCAAGTGATTATTTTTTACCATAATCGCTTGACGCGTTTTTGTATTGGATTGACATAGAGGAACAAAAACGAATTTGACACGGGCCTCGAACGGTATAGCTACACCAGTGGCGTAAACTTACTACTTATTTCATAAGAAACTTTTATTTCATACTAGCTTTTGCCCGCGACTTTGTCCGCGGACAGGACGGTTTTTTTCACGAATTTTTTTGTCGCCATTTAAGGGG
>JAOTAV010080849.1:0-12458 GCA_026546445.1 Cyclargus thomasi | reverse complement strand
CATTGCACTGAATTATGAAAACCATGGGCATTATTTTATTGACCCATTATTATTTTAAAAATTCGTAACGGCATTAATGATATTTTCAATATATCTGTTACCGACAACGTGTATAACGCAGGCATTCTATGGAATCATGCAATGAATAGAATGCCGGTTGCGTTCAGGCAGTGTATGAAATTTTATAAATACAAACTTTGCCTAGGTAATCTATGGAATGCCTAGGCATTGTATCGAATGCCTGCTATTAATAACCTTTTATTAATAAATAAACTTTTTTTTAATAATATTTAGAGGGTAAGAGAGCAGACGGGTACCTGATGGCCGATGGAAAGCAACTGCCGTCGCCCATTGACACTGGCGACATCCGAAGGGTCGCAACTGCATTATCGGCCTCTATGAGGGGATAGGGATTAGGGAAGTTGAGCCACCGGTAAACTCACTCACTGAACGAACCACAGCACAACGCCGTTTCACGTCAGTTTTCTGTGAGGCCATGGTATCACTCCGGTCGAACCGGCCTATTCGTGCCAAAGCAAGCAAGCTCTCCCTTGGCAATGAGCATCCGTATTATGTACGCACGCCTACACCGGGGCTCGAACCTGTATCCTCTCGAGTGCGAACCAAAGGTCTTACCCATTAGGCCTCGGATGCTCTATTATTAAACTACGTTAGTATGTTTAACGGGCGGCCTTTTGAAAGGAATCGCCTAAATTTGAAGAAACGGAAATAACATTTTGATTACCGGAGCCACACAACAGAAAGAACAAAAAATAAAGTATTTTTTAAAATTACATCGAAACCCAAAACCTCCGCGACTGATCCTTATGTCAGAGCAGATCCGACTCGGATAGGATATTTTTTTTAATAAATCCAAAACCCCCCTGACTAAAGCGGAGCGGCTTGAATTGATAATCTCCGTTTTTTTATGTCGGTTAACCTTTGACTTAACTGCTATCGACTACCTATAGAAATATTATTAAGGATTTCATACATTGTCGGTTACAGATTTGGCGTTATATAATACCTAGGTAATCGCTATAGAATACCTAGGTAATGTTTAAAATGAAAAACTATACATTTCCTTAGCGTAAGGTATCTATACATTGGTTAGGCATTCTATAAGATGCTTCATTATACATATTGCCAATAACATTAAGTTGAATTTCATCAAAATATGCTCATTAAAGACATGATGGAAGTATTTATAATAATAATTACTTACAACTAAAATGTAACATTAATTATACCTATTTAAAATATTTTGTACACTTCAGATTTTTATAGCTTTCTAGACTGGTTAGTTATAATATTGATAATAATAATTAATCTACGATAGTCTCGACATCTAAGGGCGATTCGCATCTCGCGGGGGAGGATATCGAATCTTCCTCCGAGGAGCTGACCGTTCGCCAGACGTAAGACAAGCTTGTGCCAGCACTTTCGCTATCACTTTCGCAACTCCTGTCCGCCGTCAGATTGCTTTCCAGTCTTTGCGTCCAATTTTCAGGTAGAATTCTTTTCGGTGTGACCGTGGCGGGCAACGCGATGGAGTGAGGTTGATGTACGGAGAACGATTTCTCCCTTCTTTCCCGCGCTCTTCTGTTTTGAAACCATATTTTGATCTGAAAGAAAAAACCTGTAAGAAACTAATTCTTAAACGATGATTGCCTGCAACTCCGGAATTAGTTCCAATTCTTAATAGCACATTTTAACACATTTAAACGACGATTGCCTGCAACTCCGGAATTAGTTCCAATTCTTTATAGCACATTGGCTGAGACTGGATATAACAGAGACCTAATGTTCCGGGTAGAGGCGCTACGCCGCGCGCCGTAGACAGAAAACAATAATCATATCATACAGTAAGTGAAAAGTAATGCAGCAAATTACGCCTATTAGAATCATTTACATATGTGTAAGATCACATCAAGTGGATCAATTCCCAAAATAGTTTTTTGAAGTTTCGGTTTTTTTACAGCAATAATTTTGGGTACTTTTAATTTAAAAATCGATTGCTGATTAACCATAACAGATTAACTGATTAAATTTTGAGGGTTTATTGTTAAATGTCTATATTTTGTTAAAATATTACAAATACTTAAAGTTATTTATTAATTTGCCTATTGTTATTAACTTTTTATTAAACAAATGTATTTTTTTTACATGCGTAATAAATTTAACTTTAAGATTTCAGAAAAAAAATACTGCTTCCAATAATTTCGCGCGTCAGGCGTTGCCGCGCGTCAGGCGTTGTCAGTACAACGCGCGGCCGAGTGACTACGAGTTTCTGCAAAGCTCTCATCGGTCGTCATCAAAAATAACATATAAGCACATTATGAATCAATTAATGACTATTGTTACAGATATTATTATTAAATACATTTTTTTCTTAAATAATGTTAAAAATTATGAAATTAAACATTTTTTATTTGAACGGACAGTCACAGTCGAAAATACCCGCCAATTTCATTATTCAAAGGATAAAGGATTGCTGCAATGCAAACTTATTGCAGATGATGAAAAAGTTGTAGTTAAAAAAGTTAAAAAAAAATGAAAATAACGCGAGTAACTTTGTTTAACTGTTATTAAATGCTGATATATTATAATAGTTAATAAAACTTATTTAATTTGATAGTTTTAACATTATGTTGGAAAATGTAAATGCATTTAATAATAACATCTGTAACAATATTCATTAATTGATTAATAATATGCTTTTATGTTGTTTTTGATGACGAGCGACCGGAGTTGCGGAAACTCGGAGTAACTCGGCCGCGCGGTGTACTGACAGCGTCTGACTCGTAATAATATTAAAATTAATAGCGTGCAGTAATTTTTCTTTTTCTGAAATCTTAAAGTTAAATATATTACGCGTGTAACCAGGCAAAAATTAGTCCATTTTTTGACCGAGAAGTCAATAAAATTTACATTTGTTTATTTTTTTTTAACGGGCTTTGGCCCACCACACATTCCCACCACTGAATCTGCTGTGTCGCCAGGATTGACAGCGGTATCCAACCACGAAAACCCTTGAATATGATCTCAGGGAGCCCGAGGGAAGTGCTATAGCTGTCTTGGAACCCGCAACGAAATTAATCAGAAGAATATAAGAGGAACAGGAAGTATTCAATTTTCTCCCCATACAAAGCGGAGACAGCACAAAGTTGCAATGACCAAAAAAGTCAAAGAACTTAAGGGGAAGCACCACGAGAGTAAAAGAGTAAAAATTTTAATATTTGTGACTACTATTCTAGAGCTAGGTTAGTATTGGAATTTACTGTGTTAGACTGATGCCAGTAATAATTGTGACAAAAACGCTTGAAGGCACGGAAATTCCTAGCGCTATCCACGAGATCACCGTAGTATGCGACGCCAGATTTACAATGTAGGTTGTTGAGCATTGTACTTCTTTCGCTCAACAACACATTACATTTGTTTACTAAAAAGTTAATTAACAATAGGCAAATTAATAAATAATTTCAAATTTTCAATATTTTACCAAAATATAGACATTTAACAACAGACCCTGAAATTTTCATCAATTAATCTGTTATGGTTAATCAGAAGTCTATTTTTAATTTTACAGTACCCAACATTATTACTGTAAAAAATGTTGTTAAGACTAAATTTCAAAAAACTTTTGTGGGGATTTATTTTCGATAGTCATTAGTTAAATCAAATGTGAATAGTGATTAGTGAATGAAAAAATAGTTGAATTTAATTTAATGATCGAGTGGGAAATAGGGGGGTCCACTTGATGTGATCTTAGTCATATATCATCATTTATATCTATATGTAAATTGTAACTCTTTTATGAATGATTTTTAATAGTTTCAATAATTTTGTCCCTTCTAATTTACCCTGTCGTCTCTCAGGTGCAGAGCGGCGGCCAGCGCGCGCAGTGCGGGCGGGGCGAGATAGGGCGAGCGTGCATATGCCGCCTCCAACGCCGCCGCCTGCGCGCCGGAGAATGGCACACGCGCGTGACGACCCGACCTCCGCGACCGCCCTCCACCGCCACTACCACTAGCACCTACACACATAATTTGGTTATTTTACATAAATGTTAACTTATTTAAGTACCTACTAAGCAAGTACTTGGTGTGCCCAGCTGAACCGAAAAGCTGATGAGAAAAGTTCGGACGCCCTGCCGGAAGCACTTTGGTTACAAGTTTAGCTGATCACAACGCATACAATTCAAATTTTCTGATAGGCTTTTTTATGGTGCCTCAGTGACAGGCGTCCGAATTTCATTGATCAAATTTGGGATAATGTGCGGTCGGACTAAGACACCGCACTTTATGCAGGTGTAAAAAATTTCACTTCAGAAAACACTTATAAATCACTGTGCAAGTGCCTGAACTGGAAGACTAACTTATTTATTTTTATATGGGCGAATTCATTACCCTGGGGTGCTTGCGAAATGCGCACACATATCATCACATTTGCTCTTAAAGTGCTATTACCTTTATAGTGAACTATTCAGAAAAAAACTTATAGTATATATATAAACAAAAATTGAATATAACAATATTCAATTTTTTTACCCACGTAGAATACATTGTTAAGTAAGAAAAATTTTTGTTAGATGCTAAAACACGGTTTAGTAGAATTCTACTGAACCTTGTAAAACCATACTAAAAAAATTATACTAAACCCTTTTTAAGTTTTACCAAAACAAAAGCTTTATTTATATGTATTCTCGTAGTTAGAACTAAACTAAAATTGAATGTTTAGGTTTATAGATTGTCTTCATCCGTCTCTATACAATTTGTATGGAGACGGATTTTTCTGCTGAGACCCGGCAGGCTGCGGACCGGCATAGTTTGCTCACCAGCAAACTATGCCGGGCCGCAGGGAATAAGAAGTGCCTTAAATGTACAACGTTTGTGCGATAGAATTTCCTCCAGTTTCATATTTTGCAAAATTATTGCATCTGAAAATAGTATAGCAAAAAGTTAATGGTAGTTTGCCGTAACAATGATGTAGGCTTTAATAAACTCGCACACGAAAAAAAATTAAAAATGAATAGGAGCTATTTCACCACTTCCTGATACTTAGGTGCCGTGTAGGCTCAATCTATTCATAAATTCCTATTTAACAAATTAAAACATGGAACTTACATTTTAGGAATTACTGATGATTTAACAGTTGAAATTTGACTATTATAGGAAATTAGTTTACCACTATATCGATGTTACCGCAATCGATCGTCTAACTTTACTACTTCCGTCAAAACCTCAATCTTATCAATATACTCACGCGGTAGGCGAGGCGGCTGATACCTGGTGCAGCACACCCAACTCGGTGCACTAGAGCTGTCACCACTACTCCTCAAGTCATCACTCAAAATCCTTCGTATACTGAAATCAGAAGTGGTATTGTTCGGACTAGTCTGGACCCGGGACACGTTCATAACGACGACTAGATACCTACACTGATTGGCCGCATACACTACGTCACGTTAAAAACATTTCGGCAACAATAGAGGGTTGACCATTTTAAGCCCCGCCCTTATTGATACAAGAGAATCGCCCTATTACTGCCCTTTATGATTCACCCCTACTCGTGCCATTCCTCGGATTTATCTAAATACCCTTGCCTTGTAGGTATGTATAGTCTCTTTAGTTTTGCGTATGTAATATAATAATAATGTATATTCGTTTGAAACAGGCAAATGTTAAAAAATAATAGTAATTCAGAAGATTCCCTTACTTTTGGATTTTTGGATTTTTAATTTTTATTTTTTTTGGAATCCTGGGTATTGCCAACGTGAAATATTCTGGTATAAAAACTTTAATCCTCCATTTGTCTCTTCTTCTTTTCCCTTCCCTTTTTGAGCATTATAAATTCAAGTTTCGGCTTCTTGTAAAGTACAATGGACCATTTATCAACTTTATCCAAAACCACACACGACTACGGCCGCGTGAAACTTTATAAATTATCCTATTGGTCGTAGCGTGAAATATCACGCTATATAGCCTATCCTCGATAAATGAAATAACCAACACAAAAATAATTTTTCGATTCTAGCCAGTAGTTCCTGAGATTAGCGAGATGAAACAAACTCTTAACTTTGTACTCCTTTTCAATAAAGATGTGTTGACGTAAAAGCATGAAATTTCTCCCAGTTATAGTTGATATAGAATAGGAGCGTGGAATACCAATATAAAATGATTTTAAAATATTATACTTTTATCTTACATATTTCTAAAAATAAAACGCTATGCACACTACAACACCCACACTACAATATTTTGACATGACACGAAATTCATACACGAAATACTCTATTGTTTATGGTTGAGTTTTATTGAAAAAAACCACAGAGGTTTTTTTAATAAAATTTAATGGCCTGTCAAGTGGTAACGAGACCTTTATGCCAAATTGAAGTCTGTGATTAAATTAAGATATAGAATAGATTATACTTTTTTATAGCTCCTCTACACGATTGATTTTAATATTCACAGGGCGACTTCTAGTATTATTTATTATCTAATAGTAAATATTTTAGAAAAGGAGTACCTAATAAAGCAAACGATGCAGTCTCAAAACAAATTATTTCTCCATCGCACATACATGTATTGTAATTGAGTTTTATTGTAACAGCCCTTATTAATTTAAGAAACCATCTCAATAATTATGCATCGGTGAACATGTTTATCGGATTATAATATAATATCCATTGCCTATTATGGACGGTTGGGTTGCGGAGTACGGGGTCCGTTTCTGTCAATGAATATTGTGACGTGGGCCATTCATGCAACACGCATATTCAATGGGAATCGGGAACAGATACACCACACAATAGAATGCTATTACTTTTTGTGCATCTCATATGGGAAAATTAATTTGTAACTTTATATGAGCGGTGTTAGGTAACGAGGGTGTTAAATGTTTGTTTACATGATTCTGGTAAAGTCAATCATGCGGCCTGCTGTTTATGATCTTGTGAGGTCTGCTCTAATTATAAATTAAATAAATATCTTATATGCTATTGTACATTAGTAAAAAGTTGATTATTTAAGTTAAAAATACACAACTTGAATGAACTACTCTTTACACATCTTTTAAATACTCTTCTTTTTTTGTAGGTCATAGGTGACTTATTTAAATATGTTAAAATGTAAATTAACTTCGACCTAGGTACACAGTGTATACAGCAGCAACTTTGTTATTAGCTGGTATTTTTGGGTGGACTATTTAAGTGGGTACTCTCAAGTGCCGAGTTGTTTGTAGTAGATCGTAAAAGATTGTAAGTTGTGAGTGGCACAGATTATCGTGTTTTATTTGTTGATTGTCAACCGTTCAAGTGGCACATTGTTGTATAAACTGTTCAATTTATACAACAACAATACAAGGTAACATTTACAAAGAGCAAGCTATTTCATTCAGATCGGCTCATTTAAGGTAACCGCGCTGATAACAATCTTCACAATGCAGATGTCCGCAAATTCGAACGCAATTTAATACCACACCGTAACAGTTTCTAAATTTAAACTATTATTATCTAAGGTTTGCCTATGTATTTGGTCTTATTTCTCAGCGAAAAACAAATGACATGGGCGGAGTAAACTAGGGACGTGCATTCGCTCGCGAGCTCTACATAATATTACACAATTGTTTCTAGTAACGCTATTACGCAACATAAATTACTAGTTATCCTATAGTTAGTTCTAGACGAGTTCCTATGAGATAAGAATATACGTATTACGTTTAAAAACCTTGTGGAAATCATGACCTCATCACTTGTGTGAATCTAGTCCCATGATGTACCTAATATGCGGTCTGTCATTATATCCTACTGACTGTTGAAGGCTGGGTTGTATTGTAATATGTAAATTGTAAAGGAAATAATAATAGGCCGAATATTATGTCAAGGCAGAAAATTACGATGTTTAGGGTCCCAACGGCACCCTATTACTAAGACTTCGATATCTATCTGTCTGTCTGTCCGTATGTCTGTATCTCAAAATCGGTAATAGCTAGAGAGTAGGATTTTTCACAAAACATGTATTTTTGTTGCCGCTATAACAACAAATACTAAAAACAAAATAAACTAAATATACTTCCTATCTGTTTTCTTTTATGTCATATATCTCTCAGTGGTACTGATGTAAGTTTTATTTTCGAGTTAATAAGCAATTCCTCTGTGTCGTCCTTTCATGTTAATTATATCTTTATATTTTGTTTCATGCGTACAATAAATGATATGACAAATGTGTATAATCATTATATATGTAAAATCATTTTGAACACATTTGTCATACCATATATACCTACCTATAACCTTTTTTTGTTACTTTATTTTTAAATGAGTTTAAATGTGACAGGTTCTTTGATTTGACTTTTATTGTGAGAAAAATTATATTATTAGAGAAAAATGTGTATTGAGAAATTTGTGTCTGAGTTTTGTTAATAATAATAAATAATTATATAAAATAAAGAGTTTTTAAATAACAATAAAGAGCTGAGCTATGCTCGACATACAGCAAACGTGTTTTTTTTACCCCTATGTCACACCATGTCACACTTCGACGACTTTTTGTATGACGTACTTTATGGATGATACCTACTCAATAAATTCTACTTAAGGGGTGTAACATCTAGTATTGTTTATAACACATCAATGCGAAAAACAAACACTAATATTAATTAACTATTATATACGTATCGTATTATAATAAATTATTGCATGACTGGTCACATTTCTAATTGGACTATTATTTTTATTTGCTTAGGTCCTCGAAGGTAATTTTCACTCTAAGCTTTATACCCTTCTTTCCATAGAAATATGTGATAAGTAGTACCTGAAGATGATGCTTCATGCTACCATTGCTACTAACGAACTGTCGTAGATAATAGCGTATGTCAACACCGAAGGTAGACTAACGATTATTTAATTGCTTGTTAGTTTACCAGCAGTAGCTACATGCAGATAAAGACAGGACTTCCAGAGCATGTTCTCTTAATTTCTTACCACCACACACCACCCAGAGACAAAAATTTATTAATTAACGTAAATATTTTGACTTTATACATTTTGTCAAACTCTCTAATAAATTTAAGTTTGATCACGGTTAAATGTATTCGTAGATGTGTCTTATTACAGCGTGCGTGTGTAAGCGCACAGCCTACGCAGTAACAAGTAATAACATTCACAACGCTTACGGCAACCGGCATACCGCGGTTCCGCCAAGTGGCAGTTTAGCTAGAAGTGCGCACGGACGCGTCTCACTTAACTTTTCCCTTATCAATTCAATTGATAAATACTAAATATTGTGAAGTTTGTAAAATTATCAACTATAATCAATGTCGGTCCCAACCCACATCACCCTGTCCGGCGGGGACAAGATGCCGAGGCTGGGATTCGGAACCTGGCAGGTGAGTTTTTTGTTTATGTACTATATCCAATAAATGTTTCGATTGTCATAACAATCGAAACATTTATTGTCGAAACGTTTATTGATATAGTCATACGTCATAACATTTGGTCTGCTCAAAAGTTTTACTCGGAGAAGTGCAAGTTGGAATATTTTATCATTATACAAGGTGTAACAAAAGTGATACTTTAGGGTGTGTTACTTATCGACTTATTGTAAAGGTAGCAAGGCTGAAAGCAATTTTTTTTTGCTTATAAAAAATTTTTTTTGCTTATAATTTTTTTTTCCCTTAGCGCTGCCACTTTTCCTGTGGACTTATATAGATAAGAAACACATACAAAGCCTAAAGTATTTTTTTATAAAATAAGGGAAGAATGTGCAAACAGGTTTACATATTGCAAAGCAACCTCCGCCGACCATAGACACTCGCAACTTCATTATGGTTGCAGGTGCGTTGCTGGCTTTTAAGAGGGAATACGCTCTCTTGATGGTAAAAAAAAACACAAAACCTTCAAAAAGAAAAAAGAAGTTACCTATATATTATGTAATTTTTTCGACATTAGGTTAACTATTTCCTAATGTTTTTAATAAATCTACCATTATACAGACTCTATGTAACGATAGAAACAGTTTATTAGCTCAGCCTTCTAAGTTTTTCAAACACGTTATTATTTTTTTAAAGATCTCACCGTTAGAAATGTGGGAAAACTTATTCTGATTATTATCACGTATATAATGCTCTACCTACTCTACATTCTACAAACTTTCATACAATTGTAACATAAAACTTTACTTTATTATCATACTAAGCTTTCTTTTGTTGTTTGGTCGGGTTCTATTTCATGATTAATATGCATATCTATTTCTAATTTTCCCGTTTGAAATTAATAACACTTTATACGTAACTATCTGATGCAGCGGCTACGTTGACGTGAAACTTTGTAAGTTGTAGCGTTTTTACAACATTTTTTGATTACTGTCTGGCTTCTATTGGTCGTAGCGTGATGTTATATAGCCTTCCTCGATAAATGGAATAACCAACACAAAAATATTTTATCAATTCCGGCCTGTATAATCAGGAACTACTGGTCAGAGTTGAAAAATTATTTTGTGTTGGTTAGTCCATTTATCAAGGAAGGCTATAGCTTATAAGCTATATAACATCACGATACGACTAAAAGATATCCTACTTATGACCTATATTATATTTGTATATTATACATAGCCAAGCAGTTACAAAAAATGTTGAAAAACTGGGAGAATTTTTAAATTTTTGAGTTCTCCTTGGGGCGCTGATTTAACGTTGAAAGTTACGAAAATAATCATGTATGAAATTATCCCCCCGGAAAGTTTCGGAAAGACCGACAGGCTCCATACGAAAAGATTATAACCATTTTCAATTCGTTTTTGGGGGTTGAAAGTTTGTATGAAACTTCGTTGCTATAAGTACCTATTAGAAGTTAAAAGTATTGATTGCGAGTTTTTATGGGTCGTTTTTACACTAAGTTATGTTATAAGTATTTCTTTTAAGTAAAGATTTGATATTGTCTTCATAAATGCGCGTGGTAAACGCGGACGTAGTCGCTGGAAACAGTTAGTTATTAGTATAGATGACTACGCCAGATAACTTTAACAGGAGAATTATTACACTTTATAGGTGACTAATTAAATTAATAAATAAAAAAAAATTAATAAGTCTTTAAACCGTTACAGTTTCGTATTACAGTCTGAGAACACTTTTGTCCAAAAAATTAAAATGGAAGCTCAATTCTAAAATAACATCGAATGCAAAATGCCAGTGTTGAAGAATATACGCAACCTTATAATAAGTCACCAGATCTCCTGATCTGTTGAAGAAGAATGTAAGCAAATGCCTATTGCAATGAATGATTTTAGGCATCCGAAAAAGAGGTAGAAGTTGCGGTGGCGGCGGCTCTAGAGGCGGGGTACCGCCACATAGACACGGCAGCGGCCTACGAGAACGAGAAGGCCATCGGCCGCGCCTTGAACCGCTGGATCGGAAACGACCCCGATAAGAGAAAGGAGCTGTTCGTTGTTACTAAACTACCGCCATCAGGTATGTAATTATGTATTAGAGAAGTTGATACAGAGCCAGATTGTGGATCTCACTTGCGACCAACTTAGATCCGCAATCTAGCTAATGTCAAACCGACTTTCATAGAATTGTACATATTCCGACCAAATAACATAGGTCCGTCAATTCGCTCTTTATTAATGTCTTCGATGGTACAATTCTCACTAAATTCAAAATAATACAGGGCGGAACAAAGCTATATACTTTGAGGGTGTATACGTGCCCCTTGCCTATGTAGAGTTTCTACTTTGACAGTGAACGCTTGCGTTAAGGACGCTTTTGGACCCGAAAAATTATTTGAAATTAAAATAATGTGGGTTCAAACACACCCTTTGATGTGTAGCTAGTTACACTAGCTAGATAACGAAATAGGTAAGTTACAACATTTGACTCGAAGGTTGCAAAATTCTTGTTCGCAGCTTCGCAGAAGTTAACTAATTTTTAACTTAAAACGTAAAAAAAGTAGGTATCTTACCTGCTTATCTACTTAATACGTGTAAACCAGACAAAGTCGCGTCCGTTCAGCCCCCCTAGACATATGTCAAGTCAGTATGGTTTACGATAATCGCTTAGCGTGTTTTTGTATGGAATTGACATAGATGAACGAAAAGTCACGTGATCTAGTTGAGTTGGAATATGTCAATGCTATACAAAACAAACGAAGCGATTATAGTAAACGTTAATCGCTTGCCATTTGTCTAGGGGGCAGAATGTTTTCCGTTTAACACCCTGTATACTGCCGTCCTCAAACTTAACCAGCATCAGTCGATTAACATTTTGATGCCACCATTATCAGAAAAAAAAAACTCTATCGACATGTCATTACCAACATTTTTATGGCGTTTAAATAATCATCGAGTCAAATCATCAAAACTTATATTGCGTTATACGAGGTGTGTTTAAAAAGTATCGCGAATTTTGAATTTTCGCGGGTTACGTATATTCGAATTTCGATTTTTTTGTGGCGTTATGTTGGT
>JAOTAV010080839.1:0-12459 GCA_026546445.1 Cyclargus thomasi | reverse complement strand
TAAAAATAAAATTTTAATTTTGTCTTTAATAAAAAATTTATCAATTATGTTGTGCCTTGAATAGAGGTTTTACTGTACATTCTTTTTAATAATTTTTTATTCGATTTATTTTCTAGAAATGATATGGTTTTAATTCATAAAAACACAAGTTTTAAGTAAAAAATACAATGTTGATAAAAAATCTTAATCCTCTTGTGTATATTTTTTTTGCTAGATGTTTTTAATTAAATTTTTTTAAGAGATGTCTTTTTCTCTTTTTTAAAAAACTTTTAGTAAATATTTTACTTTATTAGAATCTTGTAAAATTAATTTAAAGAAAACAGGTGTTAGAATGTCAAAAAAATTAATTTTTAAATTTTGTGAGAGCTAATTATATTAAAAGGAAATTTAATTAATAACTTATTCTAATAACATCAATCTTATAGAAACACTTGCGATCATATAAATACTTTGATAATAAATAAAAACGACTATATAAAAATTGCTCATTTTTATCATATTTCTTTTCTTTTTATTTAATATTATTAAGATAATCCATTAAGTATTTATAAAATTTCTGAAGAATTAAAATATAAAAAAAAGAACCGATAGCTTTTCTTCACCTTCTCGTCGTAAGATTAAAGAAAAGGCCAATTATTAAAAATTGAAAAGAAAACTATATTTTTTTAACAATCATATCTTAAAAGACTAGTAGATTTTGTTTTATTGCAATCGCTTGAATATTTCTAACAAAAAATAAATTTTTTACAAAAAGGATTTTTTTGTAAAAGATTCCTCTAAACCATAATCTTTTCATAGTCATAATAATTTTAATGTTTGATTATAAAATACCCTAATATAAGAAAATATCTTTAATTATCAAATTTTATATATTAAGAAAGTTTGTAAAAAATATAAAATTTACGAAATACACACCTTAGTCTTAATTAAAGATACAAAAATATATTTAAATAGACTTACATTTTTAACTTCATTAAAATAGGCCAGTAATTATCTTAATTTTGTATTTTTGTTTTCTAAGAAAGAAATTTCATGGTTAAATAATAATTTCTAGTAATTTTAATTTATTCGTTTTGTGTTAACTACCCCGTTTTTAACAATAAATTACAAAACTGCTAGTTTCCATGGAGAAATTAAATTTTACATAAATTTATTAATACGATCAAAATTCAATTCTTTAAGCAGCTTGTATTTAAATTATTTAGTAATTAAATGGGATTGGTTGAAGATTTACTGTTTTTAAAAAAAATAAGCGGGTTTTATGTTTAATAATATTGACATAAAGAAAATCCATAAAAAGACGCATCACAAATGCTGTATAAAAAATAAATAAAAATTCTAGACAAAGTTAAAACAATATGCCATATTTCTATGCTAATTATAATTTAACTTACATTTTAAAATACTTTAGATAAAAGATAAAATGTGCTAATATTAAGGTAAATAACAAAAAAATAATTAAAATTGATAAAACCTTGATTGCGATAATTTCATTTTTTTCGAAAAGAGATAAAAAGTAATCAATAAAAATTAACATTTCAACTAACAGAGACTCATCTGTGGCTTCTACAATAAATAACCTTCCATACAAAACACGTATCGTTATTCTTGTTGCAAATACCAATATTAAATTCAGTCTTAACCCGATTGTTACATAACGGATCTAATTAGATTTTACTTACATTTAGCGCTTTTTTAATTTTCAAGTTGCTTCCAACTTTTTTATTTTTCTGGTATATTGCTTTTGAACAAAAATCTTGATATTGAAAAAAAACAAAAAGAAATTCTGTAAATACTAAACAACAAAAAGGCAAAAACTTGTGATTTAAATGTACATATGGTAATATTGCAAATGAAGTCACAACAATGTTGGTATTAAACACAAAATATATTAAACTATGGACGTAACTATGTGATATGATCGCATGTGATATAGACATATAAGAAATAAAACTTTCTAAAATATACAGATAAGAGCCGTAAAATGTAAATGCATTACATTGAATTCCTACATTATTGTTTAATACCGAAATATTCTTAATATAGTACATTAAAAAATAAATCTTACAAAATGTTAATAGCGAAAATATTGTAAATTTATCGAGTTTTTTCATTTTTTAAGGGAGAGATCAATATATTAAATTAGCAAAAATATCTGATTAATTAAATAACATTAATCCTTTATCAACAATGATTTATGTGTCAATATATTTGCCTAAATTTTATTATAATATTCAGATTATGTCAAAATATCCAATTTAAAATTTTTTACGAAACGTATTCTGACGTTTTATAAGAAAATTTGCTTTTCTAAAAAAGCAAAGAAAATGAAAAATTTTTGTTATTTTAAATAAAAGTTTTAATTTTTTAATCAAACGGCTAGTAAAAATATATTTTTTCACAAATGAAGCAATTTATTTCTAATTTTTTCTAAGAATAACTCAAAATAAACAAAATTCTTTTTAATAAATGTCAAAACTATACACCTCATCAACAAAGTGATTTAATATAACGGGCTGAAAATAATTTATTAATTTTAACCTGCTGTTATATAAATTAATATTAGGTAAATGTGCCATCCATTTTAACGTAACAATTCTTTTAGGGTTGTTTTTATATTATTGTTATAAAATAAAATTATAATAATTTATTATCTGAAACAACAAAACAATTTCCTTTAAAAATTATTATCAAGTATACATTTTTATTAAAAAAATGATAAAAAAATTAAGAAATATGACTTCATTTTATTAAAAATTACGATTTTTATAATATTTTGGTAAAATTTTAATGATGTAAAAAACATTGAATAAACTTTAATTGTCATTTCACTAAAATTTTTGCTACTTTTGTGTAAATTTATCAAATTACGGGTCAAAAGTTTAAATTATTGAATATGATTGCTATTAAAGATAATTGTGACTTATTGTTATTATTTTTAATGACGTTTATTATATTTTAATTTCCAAACCTAAAATCTTTAATAAAAGCAACTATAATTTTAATATAAATATGTCTGAAAATAAAATGTTCTTTTATGCTAAATATATTTAAACGATACAATTACTTGTAAGAACGAGCACACCCCTTTATGTATATAATAAAAGAGGTTTTTAAAACTTCGTCTAATAAATTGTCAGAGAAAAAAATAGTTAGTTCTTTAAGAAATTTGCATAAACCTCAAATTATAAACGCTACTATAATTCAACCCCCACATTATTAAATTGAAATTAAGTAAGGATATACCTATTCCAGAAATTAAACTTTCAAGATTAATATATGCTTTGAATTATTTTCTTATTAAATGACATATTATTTGAATTCTACGTACTTAATAGTGTAGAAAATTCCCCATTAAATTTTACAAAACTTTACTGCAGTTATAAATCGCTAATAAAATATAAGTTTCTATTAGTTGTACACTAAGCATTTCTAAAAATGCATACTGCATTTTCTAAATTACGATCATTAATATGTTTTTTGATCATTTATCTTACCTTTTAATTAGGGCCATAAAGAAATGGTACACTCGGGCGAGGATGTACAACGATTGTTTTGAACTGTAATCAAAGCATGCAAATTAATATTGGCTTACGCAGTCAGTAGGGTGCACCGAGCGGGGTTTAGCTGGTGAAAGGCTTGCGGCATCACGCATTATACCTAATTATGTTAAAACATATTTTACCGTATGTTTCTTATGACTAATTAAATATTTTACACAAAAGGCAAAACAAAAGATCTATAAATGGATTTCTCAACCTTAGGCAACAAAAAATAGATGTTAAGAAAAAAAAATGGAGAAGAAAATTAAAAAGCATAAAATAATCAAGAAATTTTAATACAGATAAAACTTTAGATTTTATTATTTTTTACGTTTTAAGTAAAGTAAATAGAATTAAATGATTTTTCTGTTCAAGTATCCAATTATGATTAAAAATGCCCCCTAATAGCTTTAATGTTTTTCTTCTAACTTTCTTTCAGAAATATGACATTAAATCACTAAAAAATTTTTTTAAACTCCTAAAAGCATCATTAATAATAATTTTATTTTGATAAGGGATATATTCAATTCATATTTACATTGGAAGTTCAGCTTTTATTAATTTTGTTAGTTTTAAATTTTTTAAAGACTAAATCTCCTACAACAAAACAATAGTTACCTTTAATCGTTAAATTAAAGTTATTAATTAGATATTTCTCCATGCCAAATACCCGTCAAAAGAGTCGAAACAGTGTAATATCTTACTAAACCACATTTTAAAATCAACTGAGTATATAAATTTTACTGAAAACATAAAATTTTTGTTATAATAAGAAAAAAGGGGTTGTTTATATTTTGTAATTCGTATTTCACGTCCATAAATAGCAAGAATTATACCGTATACTTGGCTTGTTTTATAAAACCGTCTGTCAATTCAGAGTATTGATTTGAGTCTGGAAAAACTACATTGCTACAGCAAATTTTGTTTATAATTAGATTTATTTTTTAAGATAATATAAAATCGTAGATTTAGGAACATTAAACAACTCGACTATAGCTCTTATATTAATGATGACTTATTTTATTAAAATATATTTAAACTTTGGATTTACGACATTCTTTTTGTAACAATCAATCAAGACCATTAAAATTATCTACAACCACAAAATATTATAAAAAATTCTATTAATTGGTTTTCACTCAAAAAACTAGTTTTGTTTAAACATTCTTAATGTAAAATATTTAAAATCTTAACTATTCTTTTCATACTGATGATATTCATTAAATGAAAATAGTAAATACTTTGTTTTACATCTTTTTAATGTCGGAATATTATATGTTTAAAAATAATATATACGCTCAATGTCAATTTTATTTATTTATCTTATCTTCCATCTCCCTGTTATATGGAGCATTAATTAAATAAACAAAAACTACTAAAATCGTCTAAGTAATTATATTCTTTAAATGTAAAAATATTACTATTTTATAAATAAAACACTGAATTATATTTGTAAAACTTCCGAACAATTAAACAATATATGTGGCTTTTCTTAATTTCGTTTAAAAAAATACCCTGTTTAAAAGGTCTTTAATAGAATCTTTGTAGATCAAAACCATAACATAGCCCATCACCAATATTGAATAAGAGATAAAAAAACAATGTAAAAGTTATAAAAACATCATGAACCATTTCGATACTAATTAAGTTTAACTTACTTTTTTAACTGCGATCGATATAAAATTAGATGTATTATTATACAAGCTATAAGGATAGTTATAATAATACACGAGATAAATTTAACTCGTAGATTTTCATACTTTTCGAAGAAAGCAAAGAACATTTCCATCAGAAAAAAAAATTCAATGTAAAATCCTTGGTTTGCAAATTTTTTTGTAAACAAAGTTCCGTAAATTAATTGAATGGATAATCTACCAATAAAAGTCAAACCTAAATTAAATCTTAATCCTATTGCTATAAGTCTAATCTAATTATTTTAATACTTACATTTAAAGCCTTTTTAATCTTTAAATCGGTTCCAATTTTGCTATTTTTTTGGAATATAGCGCGTGAACAAAAATCCTTTAAATTAGAGTAAACAAAAACATATTCAACTAACTGAATTCCATAAAAAAATACAAAATATATTTTTGCCTTGACGAAAGGTAACAATATTGTTGTTGACATAAAAAATATTATTGAGAATATATAATATATCATAATATAAACAAATTTATTAGTCAAGAATGAGTGTGACATTCCAATATAAGAAATAAACATTCTTAATATGTAAATATAGTATCCCAAATAATGTATAGGCCTTACTTTTACTCCAGTGCAGTGAAAGTGTATAATTTCTTTCTTTATAAAATACATAAATATATAAATTTTTAATAGTGATATAAATGAAAAGGTTGAATATTTGTGTAAAATCTTCATATTATATTTTTGGGGTTGATATAAACTTAGAACTTTAAAGTATTTTGATTGATTTTTCCGTTTTGCTATATATTCTTATTTTTAGTGTCAAAATTAAACTGTAAAATCTAAATGCAATCAATGAAACGATTAAGATTATAAGTTATATTAGTATTTTATGGGATTTAAGGGTTTGTGTGGATCGGTTTATATCGATAGGACTGGTGAATAAAAGCAGCCGTATTAATTATAATTTTAGGAGTAATTGCTTTCAATTTGAATAAACAAATAAAAAATTTTTTATTAAAAGCTTTCAAATTGATGGCTTAAAAATTTTTTAAACAATAATATGGATTTTGACTTAATTAGGTCATCATAGGTTTTAAATAAAATGTCTTTTTTAAAAGAAAGACGTGTATAAAATCCTTAATACAAAATTCAATAACTTATTGAATTTATTTGGAAAACCATTATTTATTAAAAATGAAAGGGAATTCGGCATAATAGTTTTGATTTAAAAAGGGGTTAAATCTTTATAATAGATCTTAGAACAATAACTTATACCCTTTCTCTTTAAGTTCAAAAAAATGCAGTATTATGAAATTGAGTATGCTAAAAACGTTTTTCTCGATTTCTCTTCCCAAAAAATCAATGTATTAATATTTAAATATCCTGTAATATTTATTCCTTAGAAGTATTATAGTTTTTCAAATTAATAAACAAAGCTCTAGTTAGTTTTTAACTTAGATACGCTCAAAAACGTAACTGAAACGTGAACAAATATTTTTTAATACATTTATAATACATTGTAAAATTTAAAGTGAATATCAGATAAAAAGAATAAATAAATTCTTTTGTCTTAAGATAATAAGATATTTTAATAAATGTTATGTTAGAAAATTTAAATTTCTAGTATCTAAAAAATTTTCCTATAAATATAAAAAGACTAAAACAAAGTTCGAATCTTTAGTAATGAGTTTGTTATTGTAACTCTGAAGAATACACAGAAAATCAAATTAATTCCTTCAATTTTTTGAATGACTGTTTTTACACAAAGTATGATTAAATATTTTTGACATTTATTTATCGTAAATAAAAATTTTTTATGAATTTTAAAACTAATATCCAAATGGTAAAACGATAATCATCATACAAAATTATAGCAATAACACTTTATCAAATTATTTTTAACATTTATACTTAATATTAATAATTGATCGCTTACAATTACATTAAGTTTCATTTAAAGTTCAAATTATTATTTGTGAGTAAAAAATAATTTTATTATTGTATTTGAATGATCACAACCTATTTTTAGCCCAGTGATATCAAAAATATTTATGTACATATCTTTATGAGATTAAAATGTCATAGAAATTTAAACAAACTATAAAAACCCTTTGTGATGTTATTTATCCATAATTAGCAAACCTTTAATTTTTCATTTTAAATAAAAATTAAAATGTCATAAATATATTGTTATAACTGTAACCAGAAAAATGAATTGTTGAAATGACTTATTTCAAATGCAATTTTTTAAGATTCTATTTTTTAATACAAGCAAATTCAAGAAAATACTTCAATTTTTTGATTTTTTGTTCAAAAGTTTTCTTTATTCCAAACTATAAGTAATTAAAAATTTAAAAGACTAATTTAGAAAAATTATATGAATGCTTAAATGTATACTTTATAATCAAATGTTTGTTCAAATTATAAATAAGATAGCACAAATAAATTACATTTTACAATAAAATGGCTTGAAAAATCAGATATGTAAATCTGGAATCGTAAAATTTATCAAAAAATAACTCTTAAAAATTTTGAAAAATTATGAATATTTAATTACGAGTATAAAGAAATTTGCAGTATCTTACACCTAGTAGTATAGTTTTATACGAAAACTATCTTGTTCGTTACTCTGACATTTTAATAAATAGATATAAAAATTTTTTCAAAAGGTCTAGATAATGAACCAAAGCAAAAATTTAAGAGTATAAAAAAATAAGAGGGCTGTAGAAACAAAAAATGGAAACTTATAATTTGTAAATAACAAATGTTAAATAAAAGAATAATACTAAAAAAATATTTTAATGTAATAAAACAATACAACATCTTTCTTGTTACCATTAATTTATTACCTATACCATCTCTTATTCAAATTTTTTTGTGCTTATGGATGAGAAATCCAGACGAAGATGTTTTATTTATCTTTTAAAAAGAACAGAAATTTATTCATTAAAAATACACAGGTAAAATATTCTTCTACAGTACTGGGTAGAACGCCAAATCCTGCGAGCTTTTCATCTGTTAAAAATGCCCCTAGGTTATTTTCTTTTGTTATGTGCTTTGAATAGTTTATAAAATAATTCAATATTTTGAACTGGATGATTCTATAAAAAAATCGTCTCATTTTTCAACCATTCAATGCATTAATCCAATTTCAATCTATTTTTTAGAAGAATTCACTACCTAATTTCTATTTTTTAAGAAAATAAAATTTTTAAAAATAAAAACACAAAATTTATCTATTAAATAAATATCAATGTTACTTTTGTTAAATACAGTTAAGGCAAGGTAAAATATATCAATACAATTTTTTATAGAGAAGTTCTAATAAATTTCATCGATTAGATTTTTTTTGATCGCTTCTTTGGATTGACTTTCTAATTCATATTTCTAATTAAAATATATTAGAGGAGTTTGATATTGTGACGAATCTAAATATTTTATAACTGAAATCTTTGCAATATCCCTAAAAAACAAATTTTAAGAGGTTCAGCTAAATTTCTTTGATATTATTTTAAACAGAAGGTTGAATATGGAAGGGTGAGTATTTCCATATTAGGAAAAAAGAGTTGAAATCTTAATAGGTTCAAATTTCTTCTTTAAAAGTATTTGAGAAGGATTATAAATAAATTATGGGTATTACACATTTTATTTATTCTTTTAAAAAGGCAATAAAAGGTTAGTGAAGGGCAACCCTTTCAACACAGAACATAAATATAAATGATTTCTTTTGATCAAAATTCTAATTTTATATAATTAAAGTATATTCGATTAATATTAAAGTGTTAATTCTGTATATTATGAGTTTTTCCAATTATTTACTATAAATGAGATTTAAATCTATATTTTAGTAATAATAATATTTATGAATTATATTTTTAAGCATTTTTTTTATTTATAAATTAAAATAATCTTTTTTACAATCTAAAGAATATCTCTCTTTTTTAATTTACTTTAACCTTTTAGTTAAGTAAAATATTTATTTTATAAAAAAATATTGTCGAGACTCGCTAAGATTTTCCGTTAAAAAGTAAAGAATCATATGAACCTCCACTAATCCTTTAATTTAAGCTACTTTTTAGTGATAATTTTTATTCTCCGTCCTTATTCTGTGGTATTTTATTTATTAAAAATAAAGTTTTTTATAGAAAAACATTAGTTATTATTTTTCTCAATCACGACACTATTATTTATTCTCCTCTCTTAAAATAAAAGTAATTTAATAAAATATTTTTTAATTTATTCTTTTTTTAAATCTTTTCATTTTAAGAGAATAAAAATATTATTTATTTTTAATAAAAAAAAATAAATTAAAAATTAAATTACCCATAAATTCATGGAAGAAACATTTGCAGACCTGGAAAAGAAAATTTACACAGACCTTCTTTCATTGACCAAAGAGGATAAATCACTAGCAGAATATTTTAACATAGAAGAAAGCACCCAGTTAGACACACTAGATTCCCAAGAAAGGATTGTTATCATGGTAGAATTTTTAAAAGACAGAAATCCTGGCCTGATTGAAAAAAAGGCTTTTAAATATCTTTTTAAAATTTTAGAAAAAGAAAATGAATATTTTGCAAGAATTTTGAAAATTTTCAAAGAAACCAAAAATGAATTTGTAAATGAAATGGTAAAAAAATACTTGGAAAGAAACCAAACCATTAACAAAGTTTTATTAAATGTTTCTGTTTTGAGTGAAAAATCAACAGTTTCTAATAACAAAGAACTTTCTGATTTTTTAGAAATGAATCCTAATTTTACAACCTACAATTTTTTAAAAAGTTACATTCATTTGCTAGAAAAGCCTTGTTTACAAATTTTACTGGAAAGACTCTTGAAAAAAGAAAGAAATTTATATTTTTATAAAATTTTTAGTGAAATTAATTTAAAAGTAGAAGAAAAGAACATGAGTTTAATGGATTATGAATTGGACCAGGATGAAGATTATGTTAATTTTATTTATTCATTAATGGTTGATGAAGAAAGTATAATTTATGGCTATGAAAAGCTTTACCAGTTTGACTATTTTAATTCATTGTATTCTGCTATGAAATCATTGGTTAAATTGAATAGGTTTGAAGAAAAACTTATGTTACCAGAAGATGAAATTTTTATGGAACTGCTTTTAAAGGTTATTTTAAAATTGACCAATCAAAATGTTCTAAGGAATGTTAATAAAATAAAGACAACAGTAATTTTATTGGCTGAAAATTTCTTTGATTTACTTTTAGTAAAAGTTTCTTTGGGGATTAAAGCAGTGATTTACCAAGTTTTAAAAAATTTATCAACTGAAGAAGAAATTTCTAGAAAAGTGGCTGAATTACTAATCACAGATTACGTTACAAAAATAGCATACCTTGATTTTGAACAAGAAAAAATTTACAATGAATTTGATTGTACAAGTAGTTTACTTGATTTAGCATCAGATTATAAATACAAGAAAATTAATGAATTTTGTTTTCATGCGTTGACAAGCGAAAGCCCAAAAATAGTAAAACCAATTTTAAAAATATTTGAAAAAGAGAATTATAAAATACAAAATGGTTTACTTTTTAAACATTTAAAAGAGGCTTGTATTAAAGATTCTAAATTGATTGATGATTTACTTAATTATTGTATATCACTTAATTTCATTATTCCTTCGGTAGATTTAACAAACGTAATTATGTCCAAGGAAAGTGATAATTTTTTTAAGTATGTTTCTTTATTCACAGATTTTTCTTTTTATTTAGGAAATGATTTTTTAAAAAGATTGTCTGAAAATACTTTTTGTGGTTTAAATTGTCTTTTAAAAATGAAAAATATTTCTGATTTTATTGTAAAAAATAAGAAATATTTTAACTCATTGGTTAAATTAGAAAAAGACCAAGAAGTATTAAAATTAATTTTAAAGGTTTACAACAAAATTACTTCACTTTCTTCAGTGTATGATTTTTCATTTTCAGATGAAAAAAAAATTTTATTACCTAAAATTTATACTTCTGATTTATTTGAAATATTTTCTAAATGTTTAATTTTTAACCATTTAAATAATAAAAAAGAAAAAAAAGATTATTTTTTAGAAGACATTTTTGTCAATGAAGAATATTTAAAAGAATATTGTGATTATTTAAAAATACAATTAATTTTAGGGTATAATTTTAAAATAAATGACATTTTAAAAAAGAATAGTGGTAAATATATTGATGACTTAGTAGGATATTACAGAAGTTTTGGTTATAAAGTAGAATATGACTCTCTTAGTTTACAAAACAGAGTGTTTGAATGTAAAAAAGATAATAATATTTTTATAAAGAATTATGAAATAAGTAATAAGTTTATTAAATTCATTCTTTTTAAGGTAATAGATTTGAATGAACTAAACAGAAACTTTAGTCAAAAGAAAGAATTAGAAAGAATCTTTAAAAATGAAATTACTTCTTTAAAAATACAAGGATTAAAAAATGAAGAAAATATTTTTATTTTAAGAAGTATTCTTAATTTTCTATTGGTGATGGATAATATTGAATGTATTGTTAAATTAATTAATGAGATAAATGATTTACCTGATTCATTATCAGATTTACTTATCAAAGTTTCTATCAAGAATTTAAGCAATGGTGGAAATTTGTTTATAAAAAATAGTGTTAAAAAAGGAAGTGTTGATTTACAAATTAAGTTTCTTTTATTGGTTTATTTGAGAGATCTTTGGAATAATGAGTTTTTTTATTGGTTGGTTGAATTGCAAAGTAAAGTGAGTAATAATTGTGAGTTGGAGTATTTGGTTAGTAAGGTTGGTAAGTAAAAGTATGTTAAGAATATTAAAGAAGTATTTTTATAAATATTTTATGTATAAAAGTATTATTTTAAATATTTTTTTTATTTAAATATTTTTCAAAAATATTTTTTATTTTTTTTTATTGGAGTATTTTTATTTTAAGATTAAAAATACATACAAGTATTTATTACTATACCTTCTATTTGTAATATAAATTATTTATCTTAATATTACATTTAATTAATAATATTTTTCCCTCCAATAAACATTTAAAAAATAATATTTAAAAAAAACATGCATGAACAAAACAAAAATATAAATTTTACTTCCACAATCACAGACAATCCCTTCGACTTACAACCTAAGAAAATAGATTTAATATTGAAACCACGTACAATAAAACCTGACATAAAAATAGACGATTCAAAATTTATAAATTTTCTTAAAAGAAAAGAAAAAAAGATCCAAACTGTAGAAAGAAAAAGTGTTTATAAAAAAATACTTATTTTAAGT
>JAOTAV010080828.1:0-12460 GCA_026546445.1 Cyclargus thomasi | reverse complement strand
GTTTTAAATTCTTTATGTAATTTATTGATAATAAAATTTCATAAAATAAAATGTCGATTAGGGATAAATCAATAAGGCTATGCAATAAATATTTTCATTGCTAATTTTGTGTTTGATTTATTGATTGTTAACAAGATATTGTACAGTCAGAGAAGTTGAAACAGGTAGAGATGGTGGATCTAAGTAATTTAGTCGGGTTGTGTCAAACCCTTACGTGGAGGACTTACGTGGAATTGACATATTCCGACCAAAGGACGTAGGTCCGTCAACTGGTTCTCTTTCAATTTTCCCCATTATACAATAATTATTTTGTCTATTGATAAAAAGAAGTACATGTTTGAAAGAAACGAGTGGATGACAACATGATGATGATGATGAATAAGTAACAATTGGGAAAGTTATTTTTTTTTTCATAAATGCTTTACTTTCTTTAGGATCAGAAAAATAATTTTGAAAAATTCAATGAGGATTCAATTTACAGCTGAAGTATTTAAGTTGCAATATACGAGAAATAATTACTTAAATGTCAAATTGTTGTTACCCGCTTCATGCGCTGATGTATCAAATTATGGTGCAAAATAAATGTTGAGTTCAGTGATGTTACCAGGAAAAAATAACACATTAGCCAGCTGCTAAAATTTCTTTTCTGCGATTTTTAAAAAAAGGCCAGTAATTGCCTGCGACTCCGTCCGCGTGGTAACTTTTCTCTTGAGTCTTTTCTCCTGATTTTTTTTAAAACAAACCTCACGGAGCCCGAGACCTTTCCAACGAATACAAAACCGTGGAAATCGGTTCGTGCGTTCTGGAGTTGTATCGTCAGGAACGAAAACTCGACTTTTAAATCGGAATAAAAAAACTCGACTTATTTAATATCGGAAATATAAAATAATTGGTCTGCGTTAGTACTTAAGTGCAACTTAATTTTACGACCCTTGCTAAAAATTTTATCGTATTTGATATCGTGTTCGGCAGATGGCGTTGATAGTATATACTTCAGAGTAGCAATGGGCAACCTTTTGTCAGGCAACGGCCACTAGGCAGCTAAAAAACCTAACCGCACTTGTAATACAAATCTCAGCAGACGAATGAACTATCAGAGAAGTTAAAACAAAGCCAGATTGCGGATATAAGAAAGTTGGTCGCCTTATATATAATCCAGCTGTTAGATCACGATTTACATTGAATTGACATAATCCGCCCAAGTAACGTATGTTATTCAATTGCGTTTGTTTCAATTTCTTCGGTGGTACCTATTCTATAAAGAAAATAAATATGCCATTCAAATTGTTAAAACATTATAACATAACAATAACAGAAGTAAAACTACAAAATTACAAAAAACTTCATGCTGTATTTGGGAGGCTATTTCTCGTATATTCTTAGGTGTCATTATTAATTGTAGTTGCAAATTGCAATTCGTACAATTCCTCCTCAATGCTCATCTGTAAGATAAGAATTGAAATTAAGTTTGTTTGCATAGAGCGGTTGTGGTTTGGCTTTGCTTTTATTTTAATATTATTATTAGGACGAGGATGCGGGTCGTGGGTCGCGCATTGCCGACATTCAATTAATTAATTCATTATTTCATTAACATACTTATTTGTAACATTATTATAAAAAAATAATATGACTTTAGAAGCGAGGGAATAGGGATTGAAATAGTTTCTAATCGTATTCGATAGATGGCATTACCTGTTCTGTTTTTCAATGAAATGGTTGCTTGCCCCTTGTTTTTATTAAGAGTTTATATTTTAATAATATGGAAAGCTATAAATTAATCCAAAAGTTTTCAATTGCCTAATGTCTATAACCTACCATCGGTACATGATTCAGTTTAAACATTGAAGAATATCTTATTACATATTATTATTATTTACTAGTTGATGCCCGCAAGTACGTTGCGCGGGAACCGTACATTTTCCCGGGATGAAAAATTTCCTATGTGTTGCGTAGACTTAATAGCTATTATAGCAAACCATAGAGTCAACCGACCCAGCCGGGGGGGGGTGGCCGTTGTCATGGGTTACCGATAACAAGATTTTTTCTTCATGATTGACGAACTCTCGGATTAACGAATTAATCGATCCCTGAGAAACCCTTCTCATATCGTAGAATCAAAACAAAAAAATGACATAAGGCGTAACGAACGCTTATGACATTTCCATGCATCTTGTTTGGCGACTCTACAAAGAAGCGAAAACGTTCACATCTTGGCTAACCCGTTACAGTTTATAAGGATGCCTTGCATCGACATTCGACACCTATTAATCAGAAAATAATAAGCGACAACTTTTCAACAGTGTTAAAGATTTAATTTGGTTAACAAAAAAGATAACTAACTGTATTTCCTAAGGCGACCGCACTAAGGCATTTCGTGTGACCGCGACGGATGGCCGCGCGGCGTGCTTGTTTCGTATTTTTATTAGAGTAACGCCTTTGGAGGCGAGTCCGTCGCGCGGCCACCCGTGCCGGGCACACGCTTAACGCAGCGAAATTCCGAAAGTGACACGACTCGACTCATCGGTTCTAGGCTACGATCAAATATTATAAAGATTCACAGTTACCGTCTAAAAAGATTAATTTCGTTGCGGGTCCCAAGACAGCTTTAGCACGTCCCTCGGGCTCCCTGAGATCACATCAGCGGGTTTTCGTGGTTGGATACCGCTGCTGATCCTGGTGACACAGGAGATATAGTGGTGGGAATGTGTGGTGGGCCAAAGCCCGTATAAAACAAAGTTACCTTCTAAAAAATGACACCAGTAAAACCGCGCTTAAGCGCTATTCCGCTCCGGTCCGCTCCGAGACAGCGATTTTAACTTTTGCACGATCGTAAGCTTAAGTTAGGTTTAATTTTTCAATAAACTTGATTTTGATTTAAGTTGTTTCGTGTCCGATAGTCTTGGTGCCTATATTCAATTCTAAAGGGATCTGTGCATCTCATTAATATTTGATCGAAGGTTCTAGGTGAAGTATCGTCTGGTATCGCTTAATTGGAATCTCTTTAACGTCTAGAAACAAACCTGCATTTACTTGTTGCTCCACTATAGCCTAAAGCGTTTTTCTTCAAACACAATGTTATTAAGCGCGGTCGTTATAAGCGTTGTTTATTATGTAAAGCTAACAGCCACTAGCTACGACGCTCGACACATAATTGTTTCCACTCTTTAAGTGCTTTTTGTACAGTTTTATGCTCAAAGAAAACAGCGAAAAGAATCATTTAGTTACTGAACGACAACCGCACAAGTTCATTAGAATGAGCTGAAATCAGATTATTTTTATTATGATACTATGATGACCCCGCAGAGTTGTCCTGCCGAGCTATTTTGTAAATCTAAACTACCTAAGATCCCCTTGGACACACACAAAAAATTTCATTAAAATCGGTCCAGTCGCTTAAGAGAAGTTCAGTGACATACACACTCACAGAAGAATTATATATATATATAAAGATGAACTAGATTATGTTTATTGATGTTATGACAAGTATAGTGCTGTCACACAAATGTTGCCACCAAAATTAGCTTATGTTCTAGTAAGACCAGGGGGCAATTCTCAGGATGTGAAAAAAAGTTCGTGCTCGAATAAAATATCGAGTGTGTACTTTTTACGGGCGAAACACAGTTTGTTGTATTATTATAAAAGGATGAAATATTTCGAGTGTGAAGCGCTGAGAACATAACAAACTGTGTTTCGCTCGTTAAAAGTTCACACTCGATATTTTATTCGACTATGAACTTTTTGTCACATCCTGAGAATTGCCCCCCAAAACGTAAATTTTCGCTAATTATTTTCATAATTTTTAAAAGAAAATAAATAGTCTCTAACGCTCCTTGGGGCTTAGCCAAGACTAGAAGTTATGTTGCGATGAGTAGGCACCGCAAAGGAAGATCTTCCGTCCGAGCGATATAGGATGCTCGGCCAGGGCCGAAGCCCCGGTAATGTCATTTCAGTCGTTCTACATATGTTCACCGTTCGCCGGAACTTCGATAGCGCGATGCAGGATTGTTAAGCTAATTGTGGGTACCGCCACATCACAGGCGGCTCGTTAGGGACCACGTGAGGAAAGTGACCCAGCAGCACTTTGCTGTGATGACATCGCAAAAGGTTTGCCTTTTATTTTACGACAGCTACATACATGAGGAATTTCGTTTCAAACATAACTGGGTAACAGTCGAACGCAAAACGACTGCTTGTATCTTGCTGGTACAAATTTGTATACAACCCACAAGTAGGTAATTAATTTCGAAACCGAATTCCGTAACGAAATTTCGTATTGTCTGGTTTACACGTATTAAGTAGATAAGTACTTAACTAAATTTTAAGTGACCTTACTGTCCACGTGCTACTAAATTTTGTGTTTGCATGCAATTAACAACTTATAAAATTAAGTTAAAATTAAGTTTCCTACTTATCTACTGAATACGGCATACATGGCGGCCTTACGGATAACTACTGAATACACATTCCCACTTCAACTACAGTGTCGCCATGTTAATATTAAGTAAGTAGATCAATAGCCAACCGACCGCGAAAACTCTTTGATAATATTATTATCTGAGAGGTGCCTGAGGGATAAGAAAAATCTTTCATGGGAAGAAAAATCAGTTCAAAATCAAAATATTTTTATTCAGAATAAGTACCTTAAGTACACTTTCTGAACGTCGAGACTACGATGCCTACCATCGGTTCGGGAACTAACCCGGCGGGAAGAACCGGCGTAAGAAACTCGCACGGGTCCATCTTTTACCTAAAAGATGGAAAATAACAGTGATATGTCTTAAAACTAATGTAATAGACAATAATTGTTTTTAATACATAAATAATTATAAGTTACTCAACTTCTTTAATGGTACCCATGCTGTTAACCCTATAAAACTTTCACAAACCTTCCTCTCCAGCCAGTATCCCGAAATGCGGGGGTTGTCACGAGATGATCGTGGACCGGTACGTGCTGAAGGTGTCAGACCGGACTTGGCACGCCGGCTGTCTGCGCTGCGTGGAGTGCCGCGCCATGCTGTCGGGGAAGTGCTTCGCCAGGAACAACCAGCTGTACTGCACCGAGGACTTCTTCAAGTAAGCCTCTTTACATTTTGCTGCTTAGAGATATGTGACAAAGCTAGTATTATGATAAAAGTCTGTTAGCTTGGTTGTTGTGCGCCGCCGAAATTACTGAATACATTTTTATAAAATTTAATATATGAAAATAAGTCGGGTATTACCTTCCTGACGCTATAGTGTTATAACGCATGAACCGATTTTCATGGTTTTGCATTCGTTGGAAAGCTCTCGGGCTCCGTGAGGTTTGTAGCAAAAAAAATTAGGAAAAATTTCAAAAAAAAAGATACCACGCAAACGGCGTTACAGGCAACAGCTAATTTTGTATAAAGATGTAGTTAGGTATTAGGAAGCTTATATAAGAGGCTATTTATATAAAATCCAATTACTTGCTTTCATGGGATATATCTTTTCCATGCGTGTAAAACAGCAGCCAGTAGGCATATATTAGTGTTAGATATTTATATGGGTGCAGATGATAATAGTTTAGGGTATAATATGTATGTTATAATTTTTGTACTTCTAGTTAAAGATCTAAGTAAGGTTCTAGGGGGGTTAGCCAAAACCAAAACGTTTTTGCTTGTTTGTAGAATCGCCAAACAAAATGTATGGAATTGACATATTGACATAAGCGTTCGCATATCGCATACAACGAAGCGAAAACTTTTAAATCTTGGTTAACACCCCAGGAATGACAGTATGCCCAGATTATTTGGAACGAAATCTTCGGTAGCTCTACAACCTACTACCATCATTGTTAGCTCTACCAAAACTCCTATCCAAAGCCAAGTCTCCATCACGTTGATAATGTTTGGTGTATCTGGCTGTTGTCCCAGGCGGTTCGGCACCAAGTGCGCGGGCTGCGGGCAGGGGATTCCCCCCACGCAGGTGGTGCGGCGTGCGCAGGCGCACGTCTACCACCTCCGCTGCTTCGCCTGTGCCGCCTGCGCGAGGACCCTCAACACTGGTGACGAGTTCTATCTCATGGAGGATGGGAAACTCGTGTGTAAGCCGGACTACGAAGCGGCTCGAGCAAAAGGTCAGTGTTGAGATTTTGTAATTGAAGCGGAAAATATAACAACACCGACTTGTAAGCCATACAATATTTACAATATAAGATTGCAAATAATCTATTAGCGTCCCTATTTTACCACTTCCTGATGAGGGTTGTATAGGCTATCCAAAACTAATCTTACAGGTAAAGTATGGAGAATCTGTCAAAAGAGTATTAGATATCTTATCCGACACTTAAAAGGAAGTGGTGAAATGGGACTAAGACTCTTCAAAGATGTTCTTGGTGGAATTCGTTAAGTCAATCAACTTTCAGGCTCTACTTGCTACCGGCAACTCACCTCAAAGTCCAACCAATACAATTGTACAACCTTTTTGTATTAATTGTCTTAAAGTAAATTTATTTACAAAATAACGTTATTAAGAGGGCGATAAAAGCAAAATTGACTATTGCATAATTCCTTTTTATACTTGATAATAAGCTATGAATCTTTTTATTTTTTAAACATTATGTTTGTTAGCGTCTGAAGTAGCGAAAACACGATAGCTCAACATTTTTTCAATAAAAAAATACACAAAGATGCCTCTAATTTTCACGCATATTTCTTCGTTTCGCAAAACAACGCATTCGAAGGACTCAGTATTTTAACACACGACACGATACAAAATTATGTGACTGAGTTTCTGTGGAAGCGGTTTTTTTTAATTTTGTAAATTTTTATCGAGTTATTAAACGATTTTCGCGGCGATTCTGCATTGTTCTGTTTCACCTGGCATATGAATGACGGTCGTAAGTGTGAAGAGAGAAAGACGATGTTTTATTTTTTCCTTTCTTTGCCCCCTTAAGGTGAGGGCTCACTAGACGGCGACGCGGCGAGCAAGAGGCCACGGACGACGATCACGGCAAAGCAGCTGGAGACGCTGAAGAGCGCGTATAGCAGCAGCCCCAAGCCAGCGAGACACGTACGGGAACAGCTGGCCCAGGACACTGGACTCGATATGCGGGTCGTGCAAGTGTGGTTTCAGAACAGGTATGTTATGACCGCAGTCCTTCCTAATATTATAAATGGGAAAATGTGTTTGTTTGTTTGTCCTCCCTTCAATTCCTAACGAATAAAAATATTCGAAAACTATACTCTGCAAATGGGGCTACAGACTAAAGCTTCGCCCAAACTTGCGCGTTTGAAATGCGGGACACGGTGCGGGAGCGTCAGCAATGCGGGAATTAACGTGCAAACCTGTGCGACTCCGGTGCGATTTTGTTAGAACAGTCACTAATAGACTGAGAGCTGGTAGCAAATTTTGGGTAGGTATTTGAGGTGAGAAGCTATTTATTTAATGGTAAGGTCACTTTATTAAATTCACCCATTGGCCCTTGCAGAATACCAGTACAGCGAGATAGCTTGCTGCTTATAGCAACTGAGCTTTGACCAATTTGACATCACACAAATATTTTTATTTATTTTTTCCAGCAGAGAGATGTAATGGGAAATATCAGAATTATTTAGGTTCATTTTATTACTATATATATTTTTTCATTTTGTACAAATTGTGTGGTAACTAAATAAAAATTTTATTACACATAAAAAATTTATTACAAGTTGTAAGGAAGTTTTCTTATTTGTATACGTCTCTGACACTAGACGCATGTGTCTCGTTTTGCTGACGCAACCGTTCCGCATTATGGTCGCGTACCTACGCACACGTGCATTGATTAACACGGGCAGCGTCCGCCGTGCGGCAAACGTTGCCGCATCGCAGTGGTATTATATATATTTAAAAACCTCTTTATTATAGTGTAGTTTTAAACGTTTTAATAAAATTTTAATCACTTTACGACCTCAGTGGCACAGTGGTTGAGCGCTTTGGTATCTCACGGCGGAGGTCGCGGGTTCGAATCCCGCCGACGGAACAAAAAAGTTTTTCAATGTTCCTGGGTCATGGGTGTTTATTAAATATGTTTATTATATGATAAAAATCTTAAATATGTATATAGTATAAAAGTATTAAATATATTTCCGTTGTCTGGTACCTGTAGTACATGTCCTTCGGGTACTTAGCACGGGGCCAGATTGACGTAGTGTGAAGCGTCCATAGATGAAAAAAATAATTACTGAAGTAGCTAAAAGGCTATGCTTCTATGTTACATCAAAAAACTCTATAAAATTTATTTTCTAGAAGGTTATCACATAACAAGCGTGAAGTACTAAGCTGTAACGGTGCCTAACCGTAAAAATCAATTTCTATATCGATAGTTAATTCTTCATGCGCAGTTTAGAATCATGCAAGCGAATTAACATGTTTTAGAAATGGTCAGTTTAATGTTGCATTTTGATGTATGTTATATCGTACGGCCTTCATGCCGAATAATGTGCTACGCTAGTCTATATATATTATACGTAAACATTAGACAACACTGTATTGTGTGTTATATTAGATTTGCAAAATCGCAAGACCTGATGAATATCTGTAAGAGCCATCGCAAGAAGATGGCCTTACGGAGTAAATATTATATAGTCTATATATATTAATACGCGAGCGGAAAACTTTGTTTCCCTTTTTAAGAAAGGCGCGTAGATATAAAAGTGTGGAATACCAATATTTTACAATATGCTTAAATTTTACAAATTTTTAATAAATAAAACGCTACGCACACTACAACACGCTCATTACAATATTTTGATAAGTCACGATAATCATACACAAAATACTCTTTTGTCTATCGTTGAGGTTTGATTTTTTTAAATAAATTTAATTGCCTGGTAACGAGACTTTTAAGCCAAAGTGAAGTCTATAATTGAATTGAAAATAGAGAATAGTTTTTTTATAGCTCCTCTACACGATAAATTTAAATATTTATGGTTGAATTCGACCACAGGGGGAAATCTAGTGAAAGCATGGAAGAAATACTCGTTTCAAGGAAACGCTGAATAAATCAGGGGTTTATGGACTTCGCATTGTTTGTTCTAAGCAACTTCTTTTAAGCCAAACATCTTTACGTCACGTTACGTCATCAGCAGCAGATTTTGTATATCTACAATAGAAAATAGAAAGAATTGAAGTACTGCTGAAGTTTAGGGGCCGCCACAGGCGTATAGAAAGAATATTCTCACTGCCCAGTCGTCCCTAGATACTTCTATATCGACTTTTAGTTTATTGTAACTCCTGAGTCCTGACAAAAGACACAATCGGCAACATTGTAAATAACCTTGAACACTGAACACAATTATTTGACCTTAACATTAGTCTACATGTGAATCTGTTCTCAATAGATCTTTTTAGATCTTAATCACAATGACACGGTTGATCAACGTCCATTGTAGAACCATAATAATATCAGGTGATATACACACTTTATGATCGTTTTTGCACAACATAATAAAGTTTATGAAAACTTGAATATGTTATTTTTGTTCGCGTATCGTTTTGCTATATTCTAATATGTAATGTCTGTTAGGACTTTCTAAATCATAAGGAACCATATCACAAAAAAGTCGCAGGATGCCGCTAGGCACAGATTGCGGCTGACACTGGTAATCTACGGGTGTAAAGATCTTGAGGGCAAGGGATTTTAATGAATAGACCCCACGCCACATGCATCGGACGATATTCCCGATTTCCGAAAAGCATTTCCTCATTTCATTTCGTTAACTTTGATGATTTTCAAAACTAGTAAATAAAAGCTATTCGGTATTGCTGTTCGCGAATGGTTTCCGTCACGGAGGCAGTCACGCCGCGCTCAGACTCGCCTCGTAAATACAGTCTTATCGCTGCCACCAAAAGCCACCACTACACGTGGCGACAAACGCAAAAAACGACACGACTACAACTGCAGCGTCAGTAAGAAATTCTTTGACCCAATATTACTATAAGCAGGAAGATTGATTTGTACAATGGGGGAAATTGAAAGAGAGCCAGGTGACGGAATTACGTCATTTGGTTGAAATACGAGTACGTCAATTCCATACGTAAGTCGCGATCTTTCGTCTTGGTTGGACACAACTCGACCAAATTACATAGATCCGCAATCTGTTTCTGTTTCAATTTCCCTGATTGTATAACAGAGGAAATTGAAAGAGAGCCAGTTGAAGTCATTTAGTCAGAATATGTGAATTCCATGTAAGTCGTTATCTGTCGGCTGGGATTGACATAACCCGACCAAATTCTCAACTCAACCGACAGATCACAACTTATATGTAATTGACATATTCCGACCAAATGACGTAGGTCGGTCAACTGGTTCTCATTCAATTTCCCCCATTATAAATTACTACCATACTAGATACATCGCCTAATGTAAACTCACCTTAAGCACGAGAGCTGCGCTAAACGTGCCTATTGTGCATGTTAACATTGCCAATAAAAATTTATACGATCGGATACATGTAGCGGATTTTTTATTACACATTGTTGAATTTGAGCTTCCAGCGCTCATTAAATTATGAGAAAGGAATTTTATTCTCCATGTTAAGAACTGCTTAAATTCCTCTATACGGAAGGCTTTCATTTGACTCAATTAGCAGCCATTTTAAGACCTTAGTCACTTCAAAATATTAATTCTATCACACAATAGACGACAAGGCCGACTATTCTATTATGTAGCACGTTCGTAGAACGTCTACGATACCTCTGCAATAATATAAAATTGTTATATGAAATGTAATACTCAATTTTGGGTGTCAGTTAAAAGCTGTAAAAGAAACAATCAGAATCAACCGGTTCAACCTGAGAAACTGAAAAAAGTTTGGTCGAATGAATGAGTTTACCGGTGGTCTTACTCCCATTTCCCTATCTTCTAGTGGCCTTTCCTATCCTTTTGATGTTGCAAGTGTCTATGGCCAACTGTTGTTACTTTATAAAAAGCTTCGTTTACGTCACACTTTAAACTATCCCCGTTACAGACCTATGCTTATTGTCATATCACTCATATAAGTCACTCATTATCATTAACTTATATAAGTCACTCATGCTCACTAACTTATATATACATCAATGTTCATGCAACATCAACATCATTCGCTTATATAAATCACTCATGCTCATTAACTTATATATAAATCAATGCTCATGCTACATCTAAACTTCACTTTTAGTCAGTAAGTAAACCACGATTTTGTCACACTTGTTAAAATATGTATACCTATTCTTAACAACATGCACATATAATTTGTTTTTACTGCTGTGGCAATTAAGGGCGTTCCAATAATCCGGCGCGGCCGTACGGCGGCACGTCCCGGCGGGCCCGGGCGGGGGGTGCGGGGCGGATTAATTAAACAAGCACGGACTCCCCGCTGCGTATATTACGCAGTATATATTCAACCCTATGTATATAGCAATAAGGCTTATACGAGCCCGCGTCCTCGTACTGTCGCCAGGGGACTGTTTTTTATATTGCATTTAGCAATATGTTTTGCCAATTCTCGCTGCTGTTATGGTACTTCTTTATGGCGTTGTCGATTGGGGACTAGTATTTTTTATCTTGGCCATTTGTTTTTCTAATCTTCACTTGTCTATTCCCTATAAAGAACTCCCGCTATCCAGAATATTTTGTTTTATGCAGATATTTATTTTTCACCATAAATTAATATGATCTGAATCATTCCCCTATTTTTGAAAATTACTCTTGTTACATTACGTATCCATCGATTTTACCGATATCAGCAAACCGGGATATCAATAGTATACGTTTCCCACACTGAGTACATTAAAACTGAAACTTTTAAATGAGGCTTACCACTGACTTGTCCCATTTAGGTTACTCGTACCAATTAAAGTTTTCCTTATTTTCAGAAGAGCGAAAGAGAAGAGGCTGAAGAAGGACGCGGGGAGGTCCCGCTGGTCACAGTACTTCCGTTCCATGAAGGGCTCAGGTGGGGGATCCCCGAGACACGACAGACTGTTAGACAAGGACGAACTGAAAATCGACTTGGACTCTTTCAGTCATCATGGTAAGTTTTCTTGTGTCTTAACGCGAACTTTTACGATTGAAAGTTTCAGGGAGTTTATGTTACGGTAAAAAATGTACGTACGTACGTATGTTTGTATCAAAGCTTAACTATAGTAGTTTTATAACTATACATAATAGTTTTTTCGCCAACCCAACTCATTAGAAACGACAGAACATACATTGTTCATATTAGTTAACTATATTTCTAGACTTATACCTATTAAATTGAATTCCATATTCTAGCTAACAACATATTAATGATCGTCAAACCAAAGATCATTATCCCGTTCCATTATCGGATTATAACTTAACATCGGCTTATGTGCTATGTTAATTCCAGAGCTGAGCAACGACAGCTACAGCACGGCGGTGCTTGGGGGTGAGGAGGGGGAGTCGGAAATGTAGGTGAAAGTCATATTGGTGCATCAATCGAATGTAGTAATTTTA
>JAOTAV010080817.1:0-12464 GCA_026546445.1 Cyclargus thomasi | reverse complement strand
AGCCACCAACATGGTGAATATGGGACCTATTCGGAACAATACCCTATACAACAAAGCAAAAATTTTGAAAATCGGTTTACAAACGCCGGAGCTATGGTTGAACATACATAAAAAAAAAAAAAAAAAAAATAAAAAAATATCCACAGCCGAACATATAACCTCCTCGTTTTTTGAAAGTCGGTTAAAAAGGGATGAAGTTTAGCATAGCATACTAAAAGGCATGAAATTTAGCATGGACGTGACGTAAGAATCCGCTAAGAAAAGATTTTGATAAATTTTTTATCTCTTTGGGGTAGCCAAAGAGATAAAATAGGGGATAAAAGTTTGTATGAAAACACTTAACTTCAGCGAAACCGTGGACGAAGGTCATGTATCATATTATTCTATCCATTCTAATATTATAAATCGGAAAGTGTGTTTGTTTGTTTATTCGTTTGTCTTTTCTTCACGTCGCTACGAAGCAACTTTGTGACGTGATTTTTTGTATGAAGTTAGTTGGGGGGCTGGAGAAGGACATACGGTACTTTTTATCCCGGAAAAATAAGCGGTTCCCACGCAAAAAACTTATTTTAACGCAACGGAGTTGCGGGCATCATCTAGTTTACTATGAAGTTATTATTATACTAGCGTCATTATGATAGATCACAGATCTCGGAATGTTGCCGCTATAAATATTAATGTAGCTCCATACTCCATAAACATTATTCACCCATCCAGTGCAGAACACGCCACGTGCTTTGCGGCTTTATTGAAATCACAAATAACTAATATACAACCCTTTTCTATAAAGAAATTTTAATGCCCTTTTTGCTTTTACCAACGACTTCGCTCGCGTGAAATGCGAAAATCGCGTATTGCTGTTACATGGCAAAATTGTACGGCGCCTCTGGCGGTCACTTGCGGAACTAAAATTGCCATACTAAGAGAGTGAGTTGCACCAGCTTACTTAAACTATAACAAAATGTCAAATCTCTGGTTAAGTCTTGATAATGGATAACATCGTTTTGACAATAGTTAAAATGACGCCATATTTAACGATAACCGTGACCTGTCGATTTTGGTCGGTTATCGTTAAACTCAACCGTCATACTGTCAACCCCATTAACGTTAACTGTAAGCATAAAAATTTGTCAAATTCTGTGGTCAACGGGATAGTTACTGCTAAAGTTAAGCATAACTGTAACTGCGCCCCTGGTTTAACTCACTCTAAAAGTTTACGTAGTCGGTATCGAAAAATACTATTGCCTCGAACTCATGGCAGAGTTACCAAGTAGCAACATTCAGTAGCGTCTTTTGCCTCTGTTTTGTCTGTCAACATAACTACGCTTCCAGGCTACAGCCGGTTCCAGACGTGAGCGGTTTCGCTTTCGTATGCTAAACAATATGTGCTTGCCGAGTGAAAACACACTTCCGGATACAGCTTAGGAGGCGAGAGAAATCTAATACCTAGGACATAGGTTAAGTGTCTGTGTATTGCGGAGTGTGTAATTAATCCATACTAATATAAAAGCCAGAGTATGTATGTTTACGATGTTACTTCTTCACGCCCAAATCGCTGATAAATCTTTGTTTGATAAGGAGTTCCCGTGTGATAGTCAAATAATTTTAGCGTAACAGATGTGAACACGATGCGCGAAGCTCCAATATTTAATGTTTTTTTTTAAATACTGTAGTGCGTTGGAGTAAAAGAAAACGGATAGCTTTATACTGTACCACGACAAGTTTATTTAATAACTACGTAAAATTTTAGACCTGTAGTCTATCATTAAGGTTATCCTTTAAGGTAATCTTTTTATAGTAAGTAAATAATTTACGTGGAATGCGTTGAATTAAATATGACTTAAAATGTTAATTATTGTTATTGTGTACTTACTCATATTATTAAATTAATAAGCACTTTAATAACAAACATGCAAATGAATAAAATAATAATAGAATTATAATTTTATATTTTTTCTGACACAGAACTTACAATAAATTTCTTACCGTTACATTGCGGTAACTTTGTGTATACGTGTAATAAATTGTATTAATTTCATTAACATTTTTGTAGAAAGTTTATTTGTATGGTTTACTTAATTATTAACCCCCTTATTCATAAAAATATTTACACAGTGCTTAACTAGTTAGTCAAGATTCGTAGTTCCTTTCTGGAATATTGGAAACGTCACACGACAGAAAGGGACAGCGCACGTTGATTAGTAAAACATTGCTTAAATATTTTTATGAATATGGAGGTCAATAAGTTGTTAAAACAGTTAACTAATTCCTTATTTGGTAAGGGAATCATTAAGCTCATCAGGGTACCGTATACAGGGTACAGACACAAGCTGTTTGCAAAGAGGGCGGGACCACCGGATCAAGTTATGAGCTTAGGATTAAACCCACGGATGATAGAATCTTAGATGACTTATCTATATATCTTTATACATATAATAAAACAGTAAAATTGGAGTGTCTGTGCATTTAAAAAATTTTACAAAAAATCAATGTGGGGGTGCTAAGAAACAGTAATAGAACACATATGGACTAAAAAAAGTTGTCTGATTATCTGTTTGTACGCGCAAGTCTCAGGAAGTAATGGACGGATTTAAAAAAATCTTTCTTTCTTTAATAGCTATATACATTACGTCTGGGCGACATATCCCGGAAAAGGATTCTTTATATCCCGGAAAAATGTACGGTTCCCGCGTGATATACAAATTGTTGCGCGGAAACGAAGTTGCGGGCACCAACTAGTTACTTAATAAACTAACCTCCGCATTCATAATAAAAATATTTAAACAGTGTTTAACCAATCAAGGTTCGCTGTCCCTTTCTGCTGTGTGTCGTTTTCAATATGCCAAAAAAGGATTGAGAATCTTGATTAGTTAAACTCTGTTTTGAATATATTTATTAATAACTAAGGAGGATATTGTACAACGTTTTTGAATAGCATATTAGCGAGAAACGATATTAAATGCTAGAGAATGGCTAGGAAGGGACTAGGCAGGGCTAGAAAATGGACCATGCATAAATAGAAGCCGAGAAGTACCTACCTTTATTCTATTTTATTACTTAAACTAGTTTTTGCCTGCAGCTAAGCTCCCTAAGCCTCCTTTGGAAATATGATATTTTTCTAAGACTAAAAGTATCTTTCTCTCCATCCTGTCTATGTTAAAAATCAAGCCGATTGGTATGATCTGTTGAATGACAAATATGTAAAGTGGGCTGATGATGATTATTTCGGCAGTTAAAAAGTAATCGTAATTCACGTCACGTAACCAATTCAGGTGAGTGCGAACAATGAGATTGGCTAATCGTCATCCGTTATTGATTCAGTGCAGCTGCGTGTCGACTGCCGGCAATGTGCTCACTGTAACGTTCCGACCTTGGCTGCCAGCGTTCGCGACTAGCTGCCTACGAATCCGCTGATTTGCAGTGGCGTAGAACAAAACCTAATAACTAACTAACCAATAGCCTAAATCATAAAGTGGCGTTCTATTTGAGTTGTGTGCCGCGGCCGTTTCCAGACAAGATCGCAACGTTACTTTTTGAGCCGGCCGCGTATTCAATGGGGAATTTGTTTCGTACGGAGAAAAAATAAATAACTGTGTGCGATAGATGTTTTTTCTGCTTATTCATAGCGTTCAGGTACCCAAAACGCAAACGCAAACATTCGGAAATCTAATACGGAAAACGCGCGTTTGCGACCGCCTTAACGCACTTTAGGCGTAGTAGGGCTGGCTGCATCTTATAAAACCCAAGGGTGATGAACATAGTGATTCATCACCAAACAGCTGAAACCACTGAAGGGATCGGCCTTTCAGACATGCAGGCAGATGTTGCGAAATGCAATGTAGGGAATCGCTTAAAAAAGGATGATAAATTCCACCCCCAAGATTAGTTGGTAGTTTTTAAACTCGCGTTATCAAGCCATTTGTATGGAAATTGCAGTGCCGTGTCGCGTCGGAGCCTCGTTTCGCATAATTCAAACAAAAAATAGGTATCATATCTAACCAACACGATCAAAAAATACACAATATGCCACGGAATATATTTTTATTTAAAAAAAAAACAATAGCTGTAAATCCTGCTATCAGCACGGCCTTTACTTAGCATATTCTCATGGTGTTGGCTAAGACGGTCCAAGTGGGTAACCCGCTTCCCACGACCAGATCGCTGATAGCGGGAATACCGTCATCATCATGACGGCATGACAACTGTCAGGAGCTGCCCTGACAGTCCCTCTTAGCTGTAAGAGGGATATATAATAATATAGGATGTAATAAAACAAAAAGATAGTTTACCTTCTAATACAGTACTAATATCTACATATAAGGTATTGATAGTACAAGTATTGATTAAATGTCCAAAAACACATAACCCGACTGCAGGAACCAATGTAATTTAAACATCAAATTATGCATATTTCTAGAATTTATATATATATTGATCTATATAAACATTCAATATTACAATATACAAACTTAAAATAAAAGTATTAAAACTATAAAAAGAAAACCTTTTCTAAATCGTTCCCATCAGGCAGAGTACCGAGCATTTCTAGAATGGCTTCCATTCGATACCCTATTCAACCTGATGGGCGGAAAAAATTTTTGGACTTCTGGCTTCAAAATCCGCAATTTTAATTTTTTTAGTGTACCCAGTGTCACTTGCGCTATCGAGGCGAATCTAACGATACCTCATACGCTAAAATCCATGAAGCCGTTTAAGCTGCAGAGCGTGCCAAACAATTATACATACATACATATTATATGTACTCTCGAAATACCACCCTCCTTCTGGCGCAGTCTGAAAAAAAAACTAGATAGCGTCCGACGCTTTGTCATTGTGCCAAAATAGGCTTAACTATCGCGCAGGAGTCGTGACTGTCTTTTGTCATATAAGTAAAATCGGTTCGGTACTTAGGGCGTGTCTTCACGCCCTATATGAGCCATGGTTATAACAGCTCAAGTCCACGTACATACTAATATTATAAATGGGAAAGTGTGTTTATTTGTTCCTAAAAGCCTTAACGAAACAACTAATCGTCGTAAAAAAGGGTTGAGTAACATAGTCTACCTTTTCACATCAGCGAAGCCAAGGGCTGGTAATTGATGCAATAAAAGCTGGTATTGCATAGAGTAAGGAAGTATGGAGTATGGATATAACCGTAGACGCACCATACTCGTCACACTGCTGATAATAATGTTAGGAATGTGGCTACAGATACAGGCACACTGCGTAAAAACCTCGTCGCTAACGCTCATTGCGTCACACATCTCGTTCAGGCTTTACGTAAACGGCAGACAGTTTCTCGATAATGGCAGTGTTACGTTTATCCGGTACGTACTAATGCACTAAGTTGAGCTAATTTCTGATATGATTCCTGTTATCGGTGGCTTAAGAAGGTTCAGAGAACATACTTAAGCCACCGATCGCCAAGTGTCAAGCTGTCAGTAGCACATGCCGGCGGCCTATACATGTCGTCGACACACGCCTGCAAGTTTTGCCAAATAAGTTGCTGATGTCGATGTCGACATGAAGAGGCTGACATAGACCATAGTTTTCTGCAATGCAATAAATGAAGCTGCTGACCTGATTGATTGATTGATGACTGATTTAGCCAAGACCTAAACATTTTCGCTTGTTTGTAGAATCGCCAAACAAAATGTATGGAAATGACACTTATGCCTTAGCGTAACGAACGCTTCTGTCACTTCCATTAACCTCTTTTGGCGATTCTACAAAGAAGCGAAAACGTTTAGAGGTCTTGGCTAAGTCCCGAGGCCTGACGGTGGCGCAGCGCGTCGTCACTCGTCAGTGGCCGGCTTTACCATGAGTTTGGAGCAATAGTATTTGTCAATAGTTACTTACTAGCGACTACGTCAATTTTTAGTATGGTAATTTTAGTACCGAAGGTGACCGCTAGAAGCCCTGTACAATTTTGTGCAATGTTGGATATGAATAATATGAATAATGTCTGTAAAGTACGGTAAAGTCAAGCGAACCTATTGGATACAGTAATAACTATACTGCGAGTTTGATGTATGGGTTCCGGGCTTAAGAAGATTTCCGGTAGCTGCAGGCTACCGGTCAGTCTATAATAATTTCTACCATACCAGTTATGGATCATATTCAAGATAACTTTCAGCGTTTTTTAAAATGACGAAAAAAATCTGGCTGCCTCTTGTTCTTGGGCCATAGTAATATTTCAACAAATTTTATAGAGGATTTACAATTTTGCAATCGAGTAATACGATCCAGTAGGCACATCAAGCTCATTCACTATTATTTCACCTATGCCAGAACTTTATATTCACGGCATAAGGATTATATTCTAGCATTTCTAGCGATCAGTGCCTACCTGCAAGTAACTGTAAGATAATAACAGGCGTACACAGGTCAACGTCTTGCTCTGCCGACTTCGCTAGCCGCTGTCCCCCGTGTTTAGTGTTTATTAGGCCAGTGACATACTGACACTAATTGCTATATTGTTGCTCGGTCAAGATTTATTGCATGCGAATTATTTAACTATACTTGCTTTCGGATTTGTTGAAGGATAAGTCATAAACTGACTTTTTTACTTACAAAACCTTTGCTTAGTTGCAAGGCTACCTTTGGACGATTAAGTTTGTCTTTGATCCTGGAGGTAACTATAATCATTATAAAAAAACATGTTTCCTTGATCGGTTGCAAAATACCAAATAGGGGGCACCAAAATACCAATTGTTCCCTCTAGAATCTAGATCGTATCTAGCGAAGGACCACTCGGATTGTTGATTGCCATAGTATCTCAAACAAGCTGGACCCCCTGGAGTTGTGCCGAGATGTAGCTTCGTTCTGCATCCTTTATAGACTTGACTTGACCTCTGAGTCAATTGTTCGGAATCATTCCACCTGCAACTTTTCGCCATCGACCTACGCGAAAAATTTACTACAAACATCGTGTCTGAAAGGCAGTCCTCTACAGAGCGCTTTTCGCGTAACTTTCTGTTTCGTACCGGAAAACTCTGTAACGAACTATCGCCAGCAGTATTTCCTGAAAAATAGTAATAATTTGAAAAATTTTGTTAAAAAATTTGTAAATGGAAATGAAATACCTTATGTATTTATTATTAAACAAAAAGTATTAGATGAAGAGTAGTTACTCAGTAGAGCTTCCAGTAAGAGCTTTATTAAGTTTATAATATAAAGCACAAAGCTTATAATATGCTAATGATTTCCATATTATGCGACCGATCAAGGAAACCAGTTTTTTATAATTATATTACCTACAGACTACAGAACCGAGGACAAACTTAATTTATACGTTTTTTTAGTAAGTGTGAGTCATATTCGTAACATTTTCCACTTTCCGCTTTTGTGTGAAACCAAAACTAAAGAAAATGGTAATTTTAAAATAATAACAATGATTAGTTAGATTTAATTAATTTTACAATATATTAATTAAGGCATGATTCGCTATTTCCTAATGAGTGGGTACATGGGATATCCACATTGGTATGATAGGTCATGTATCGTGTTAGGTCGGCCTTCCTGCGATTGACCCTATCTGCAGGGTCGCTAATTAGTAATTACTCACAATCCGATCCACCTCACCCACGGGTGACCTATTGTTAATTGAAATTAATTTCTTAAAAAGCGTATTGCTTGAATAAGCATGAAATCTGACAAGTTCGATTAGTTATGCAAGTTTCGAATTATATTTTTTTGAGAAATCAAAATTTTATGGCCGATTTTTTTTTAATTTTAATAAACGACTTGCATAATTCGGACTTGAAAACGAAATGAAAATAGGCAGACCGTTTTGTTTGGAAATGACAAATATTTTGACATTTGAGTTAATGACCTCTACCGCCTAAATTGAGCAAAAGTCGTCGACTAAAATTTGACCGTCGTCCCCTATCTGTTCATTGATTCGCTTTTGTGTAAAAAACCTTTACAATATTTTGTAACGTCGATTTACATACTTGCATGCTAGTTTATAGAAATATCTGTCGTGCATAGTTTGATAAAAATATTATGAAACAAAATGAAGTAACATTATATTCGATTTCTCTAAACGACCTTCAGAGGTGGACTTAGCAAAAAGTACTGACAAATATCAAATAATTCAAACATAGCTGATTATATCATTGGAATTAAAATGCTAAGAGGTTATTCATCTTTTCATATCTAGCAGTTCCTAATAACCTTCTAGGCATGGTTCAGACCAGGGTTGGGTTAGGCATACATAAATCATACGCCGCGAAAGCAAATGTGAATGCGCATTTTTCTTAGGTTCATTACGACTTACGCTGTATCCATTTTGGCCTCTGGGACGTTACATTAAGGCTTATACATAAGCCAGCGGGGTAAGTTAAACCCCTTATAAGTAGGTTAAAACGTTAAGCACATTAGCCAAAAAAGATATGTTATAGAATGATCTTCATTCTTTCATTGTTAGCGAGGACTTTTTCACTAAGCTTATAGTTAATCAGAAAAGAGAAGGGGACATCGCTTTTTTGTAAAAAGCTGGAATAACTACGAAACTAACCGGTTAAGATGATCGATTTTTTATTCAATATAATATAAGTAACACTATAATCCATAAGGAGGAATTTTTATTTCTCGTTTTTATTAATAGTATATTATTTTCTGTTAGTATATTGTTTTTAGGGGGGGGGGGAGATTTTCGAAACTTTGAATGTATGGTCAAGGCCATTGGCGCATGTATTTCCCTTAATTGCAGCCCGCTCTGTTTCGTCCCGTCACAATTTCCACGAAGTTTTTATGCTACAGGCTTGCTGCAGATATCGACTGTAGAAGCAGTATTTATAAAGCCCGCATTAAAGTCCTTGAACCAATTGTCGATGTTGCCAAATGGTGCCCGTATCCTGGTCCATTCAGACAAAGATGACTAATTTCTGACTAGCGAGTAGCGGTCATACGAGTTTTACTTTTGTTGGAATAGTCTCCGTTACTTTTTTAGGGTTCCGTACCCAAAGGTAACAAGGTAACGTAACAACCCTAAGACTTTTTTGTCTTTCCGTCTGTCTGTCTCCAGGCTACATCTCAAAACGGTAGTAGCTAGATTAGTTAGAGAGTTGAAACTTTCACAGAATATGTATTTCCGTTACCGCTATATATATAAACAAATACTAAAAACAAAATTAATTCAATGTTTAAGAGTAGCTCTCATACAACGAACGTGTTTTTTGACGGTTTCGTTCTATTGATACTAGATGGCGCAGCAGACAGCAGTACGTTTACACTTTTGCATTTAACTATTATCAAAAACATTTGAACACATACGTGGAAGAAGTAGATTACGACTTCGATCAATAATATGCCCATATTTCTGATATAATCTTGCCAAATCTTTTCTACCTAATTAGGTCAATAATAGGTGATATACCTAGCTACACGAACAGAATACATTTTTAAAATTTTAAATCGTGTTTCTGGTACAAAAGTTTTCATTTATGCAAAAAGGTTTAGGTTTTAAGATTGTTAGTTATCTGCTTCTTCCACTAATGTCTTCAATTTTGACGACATTCTTGAATATTTTACACGCGCAAAATAAATATTTAAAAATAGCTTTAAGAAAGTATGAAAGTAACACCTACTAGTTTTTATCTCAAGTATAATTAAAACTTTGAGTATGTGGGTAAAAGTGACTTAAAAAATTGAAAATAATTATATCTCTTCGGCTCCAAAATTAATATTCAAAATCATCATTTTGCGAAAATTAACAGCTAAGTTTTTTTTGATAGAAAAGAACCATCAAAATAATATATATGCTGAAGAGTTTGTTTGTTTGAATGCGCTTATCTCAGGAACTACTGGCCGGAATAGAAAAATCCTTTTTGTGTTGATTAGTCCATTTATCGAGGAGGACTATAGGCTATATATAACATGCTACGACCGATAGGAACTGAGCATTAATCAAAAAATGTAAAAACGGGTTAATTTATTAGTTCCGCGCTGACGAAGTAGCGGGCAATATGTAGTATTTATAATACCAGTTATGAGTTTTAACAATTTAGAGAACAAAGCACAATTGACGGTCTAACGACTTAATTATAGGACATTTACTTAATAATAATAAAGAGGGCTAAAACTGCGGGTCGTAGGGGCCCTGTAGCCCTTACGCCCCTAAGGGCATGGCGGTATGTAGAGACAAGAGCCCATGTAATATCGTCAAAAACAAGAGGGGAATTATTTGCATATGTAAGAAATTTTGATCTAGAATTGCTTAAAACAATCAAAACACACAACTACATATAGGGGACTTCTGTATTCAAGAGACCAAGCTCAGAGGAACAATAATTTTGCAATTATTTAAAACCATTGAAGCCTAAAATTTCAATGCCGATTTGAAATTATGATTAAATAATGAACGCTTTGTCCTTTTCAAAGTTCTATTGTTTAATTTAATAATAGTCTCTCCGTGTGATGTTGTGATGTAAAACAAAAGAATATTATAATATTTTGTATGCAGAAGCTTAGAAAGCCGCTTTGGAATAAAAGAGGTTAATAAGTTTTGCAAATGAAATATTTATTTTAAAATACTTTTAGTTTTATTAATGTAAAGTACCCGTTTAGTGCTTTTAAGGAATTCATGACTCGAATGAAGAGCGCACTCGGTCGAGTAAAATTTTTATGAAAAATGCGATGCGCACCGGCACGCCTCGTCACAGTATGCACACTCCTGTAGGACATTCAATATAAATATTCTTGCTTAATCTCATCGCTCACGGGAGCATAAAATATTAATGGGATTAACTACTCTTATCTAAGCTAATATCCTAGCTGTATACCCATTACCCATTAAATTCGTTTATTAGTTTCAGCTAGGACATTGAAAACCGAAAACGAATTTTTAAAAGGTTTTTTTAAGCATAACAGAAAAAAAACCCATCTTTTTTCGAAACCCCAAAACCCCGGTTATCCCGGGTCTTCGAGTTTCGGGTAAACCCGGTCTCGATGCCCTAGTTTCAGCTTTTGACATGATTGACGGACAAACAATAAAAAAAAAATCCGACACCATGCGGCTCCGACACTGCATTTTCCATACAACCGACGTTGATGACCACGAGAATGAGGTGCAGTGTCGTTCGGTGAATAAGGCCCGATTTACATTTAATTAAGTTCAGTAGCGAGTTGACAAAACGGACAGCTAAAAATTAAGTAGTAAGTGACGTTCAAACGTAGGCGAGTTAAGTAATCATAAGTTGCTGGTTCGATAGCAAGATAAGTCTCCATAAATTGGTCAATTAGTGCCTACAAACTAATTTCATTTAATATTTTACTCAACTAAATACCTATTGTATTAAAATTTTTGATAAATTAAATATTATAATATGAACTGTATTAAACTTAAACGTCTACACGCTGGTGAGTTAAGTTGGCGGGGTGCGGGAGACGCGAAAGGGGTGGCACTTCACACTTAACTCTCCAAAAAATAGGATCGCGTTCTATTTAAGCTTAATTAACAAGTTACAACTTAACTGGATTTTACCATACAAACGTAAAAAATAACTAAACTCGCCGATCGCGCAAGTTAACTTGCAACTTAACTAAATTAAGTGTAAATCGACCCTAAGCCGAACTAGCTCATGACACTCCGTTTTATTTCTCTATTCTTGAATTTCGTGACAAGTTAAAGTACTTTAAATATGTCATAATAAAAAATAAGTCAAATTACATATTAATTAACTTCTTCATATTTATTATTTTCAGGTAAAACATGGCGACCCTGAGGAGGAGTATCCTCGTGATAGTATGGACAACTGTATGTTGTTTATGTAAGTACATAGATTATGTGAGCCGTAGTTGTTGGTTATTGTAATAGTTATTTTAAGTTAATGTGGTGAAAACTGTTTTTGTGCGCGCATCTCGCAGACAAACTTCAGTTTGGCGAGATAAAATTGTACTAGTTCCTAAGTTTTATTAAATAAAGAAAAAAATATGGTCTATCATGCTTCCTATCACATAAAAACTCTCCCCAAACTCATACACGGTCTCCGTTCCGCAGGAGAATGATAAATAACATGTGCGTTTTGCAAGATTTTTAAACTGTTATTATCAACGAAAATTAAGATATTGCGTGAATATTGTTGCATAAAAGTTATCGATATTTCGTTAATGTATTACATAATTTACGAAATGCCGTACGTGCTTTAGACTAATACTTGATATTCCATTACAATTAAATTGGGGAGATTTAGTCACCGTTTCCGCCCAAACTTAGCGACTCCGATATTATTAAACAAGTTATATCAGCATTTTTTTAATAGCATTTAACCATGGGTGACACAGCCTTCACCCATGGACATCCGAAGAGTCGCAAGTGTGTTGTCGGCCTTTTTATGGAGGAATAGGGTTAGGAGATTAGGAAATTTGGGCCAACAGTAAACTTACTCACTGAACGAAACACAGCACAACGCCGTTTCACGCCAGTTTTCTGTGAGGCCGTGGTATCACTCCGGTCGAGC
>JAOTAV010080806.1:0-12466 GCA_026546445.1 Cyclargus thomasi | reverse complement strand
TATTCAAAATAAGTACTTTAAGTACACTTTCTGAACGTCGAGACTACGGCGCCTACCACCGGTTCGGGAACTAACCCTGTGAGTGTAGGCTACTTTATTTCTACCGCTCCATGTGCCTACGAAATTTGCTGCCTTGTTAGCAGGCTAGGGCCTTGAACGCTGCGGTAATTGAGCCGAGACCTATAACGGCTATTTATAAATCCATGCCCGATCATGGCTCTACTTAAAGAGAATTAACAAAAGTTTTGTAGATTTAATTGTCACGTGTAGGTCTCGTGTCATTAAAGCTTGTTAGCTCAGTTGCAGCGAACGTGCTGGATCCACCGCGACGCCGCTACAAGCAGCTTGTTGACAGAATTGTCGATACACTCAATAATGTAGGTATGATTACGCTCGACCGGTTCACAAGCGTTTAGGATTTATTAATGAGCACACTTCGATGTCCACAGGGCATCGGTAATAAATAATGTCTTGATTCAATCCTGTACATTATGCAATGTTGAAATTATGTTTGTATAATAAAATGTATGTATTTATAGTTCCTCCCTGTTGCATCTTTGATAGCAAACCGCAAGCAAAGATATGAAAAATCCATAATATACGATCTAGTCTTTTTATGATAATTAAGTGGCAAGCGAGTAAAATAGAAAGCAGCTGCCGTCGTCCACGGACGCTCGTATAATCCGAAGAGTTGGAAGTGCGTTGCCGTTAGTGGAAATAGGGATGGGGAAAGAGAAGTTGGGCCACCGGTAAACTCACTCACTGGACGAAACACAGCACAACGCCGTTTTACGTTTTCAGTTTTCACAGACAGATGAACAGACGGGAAGGTACTAGCAATAGGGCCCCGTTATCATAACTTTTTAGGCATATATCTATTCTATACATATAATATATATCTATACATATAATAAAACAGATAATTTGGAGTGTCTGTACATTTAATATTTTTACAAAATAATCAATGTGGGGTGCTTAGGCACAGTAATAGAACACATATCGATAAAAAAAATGTTGTCTGTTTATCTGTTTGTACGCGCTAATCACGGGAATTACGAGACGGATTTGAATAAATCTTTTTTTGTTTAATAGCTTTCAGGTCTGGGCAACATATAGGATACTTTTTATCCTGGGAAAATGTATGGTTCCCGTGTGATGTACAGATTTTTGCGCAACGAAGTAGTATTATATAAACATGTACTGGCAACCCTGAGCTCGGGGCTCCTCGTATCGACATCATCCAATATTTCGTCGCAGAATTACACGCGATTCAATAAAACTTATAGAATTATTGAATTTGTTTGAAATACTCGGGACATGTGCCAGAACCAGAGCCGCTTGTTTTTCATCGGCTGAGTGATTTCTTTAAAATATATAACATACAGTTTTAAAATAAAATAAAATAAAAATAAACTTGCTATTGTAACTAGTAATAATTAAATACAAACACAGCTATTTATTATTTATATATTTTAATCCGGATTTAATTAAATTTTCGAAAGCAATAATCGAATAATGAAAAAAAAAGTTTGTTATAAATATTTATAACACTTGTTTTTGAATACTGCTGTTAGGCTTAAAAATTCATTAAAATATAACATTTGAAAAAAAAAAGATTCAATAATGGAAATTGGGATAGTCAACATTTTCTCCCGAGGTTTATAAAATGAAAGCTAAAAGCGGTGGATGCAGGTGTACGATTAGAAGTATGCAGCCAGCACTATTCCCAGGGAAATACAGAAACAACATAAATTACTAGTGCTTTCATATTTATACGCGGGAAATACATTATTATGATTTAAACCGCTTAGTATTATGGATATTGCTGTAATTCATACTAATATTATTAATGTGACGTTTTTTTTTGTCGGTCTGGTTACCTCTCAGTCTGTTTGTGTGTTACATCTGAAAAAAAGAACTAGTTACAATTTTAAACAGCCCGCCAAACTTCACAGCAGTTTGGGGCTATGCGCTCATTCACATTTAATAAGTTTTTATTAAATGCGAATGAGCGCATATTCTAGATAACTATAGGAAAATTATATGTATTTTTAATATTTTCATCTTTTTATCTTGCTTATCAACATATAAAATAAAATAATATAACAAGGTTAAAACACGACTTGAAGGAAACATCTGTTACACTAATTGTGTCTTTTGACCTTACACTTGCAGGTTAGAAATATGCATGTATTTTATTATTGGAGTAAACGTCAAGGTCTCTTTAATTAACCCAGCTAAGTCGCAGTTAATGCTCATTGATAACCCTGGGCTTATATCTCGGATTGACTTGAAACTATTGCCTCCAGTGGTTGTAAATGGTGTTGCAGTTCTCTTCACTAAAGTGGTAAAGAATTTAGGAGTATATCTCGACGATACCTTGTCATGATCAAAGCATATTAACGAAATCAGCAAGATAATATACACAACCTGGCACTCCTTATCTCGACTGCGTTATCTACTTCCCATTCCCACAAAAATTACGATCGCTGGATCCCTATTTATGCCTACTCTGGATTATGCAGACACTTGTTTAACGAATTTAACAGAAGACCAGTTTAATAAGCCTTCTATACTATAGTTTTTCCTTTGCTGTAACTGGTATAAAACAATGAAACGCTTTACCTAATGACATAAAAACGCACCAAAACGTTAAGTCGGTTAAAATCTTGGTCAAAAAGCACTTCCTTGTTTGCTAGTAATGATAATTGCTCAGCTTAAATTTTCCTAATGCTGTCGTCGAGTACAAAAATATATTTTCTTTTTCATTATAAATAGTTTATTTACAATCATACAAAAATTTTGCTAATGTTCCTCAATTTTTATTTATTTATTGCTATTTATATATTTCAATATTATTTATGATTGTTTGCAAATTAATTATAAATGAATCAAAGAAAGAACCGTTAAAGTCTCTACTTTAAAGTAGAGATATATCTCTATATATCTCTACTTTAACAGCTCCATCCTTAATTTATTTTTAACTACCACTGTATTCTTATTTTATTTATTATTATATTTTATTTTTTCATCTGTACCTTTACTATATTGTAATGGGAAGTGGAGTCTGCCGGCCTATGTGCAGATGTAATAGACAGATTGAGAGGCCGGCAGACTTATTTGTCGTTCGGACGTGTAATATGGTTAAAAGTGATAGAGCTACTGTGAGTTCCCAAAAAACGGATGTGTATAGTAAGATTTTATTAGAGCAAACATATTTTTTGTATGAGAGACCACCTTAACTATTGATTTTGTTTAAATTTTTATTATTGAATAGTGTAACATGGATACAACAAGTATTTTGTGAAAATTTCAAGCGCCTGCCTGTTGCCGGTATTGATATCGAGCAAAAAAAAAGCAATAAAAACCACGTTTATTGTATGATTATTTATTATACCGGTTATTTATTAAATTTAGTATTTTTTGTTATAGCGGCAACACAAATACATAATCTGTGAAAAATTCAGCTCTCTAGCTATTTCCATTCTTGAGATACAGCCTGGAGACAAACAGACGGACAGATAAACAGATGGACAAACATCAAAGTCTTAGTAATAGGGTCCCGTTTTTAACCCTAAAAAAGAACAAAAACTACCTTTTATGTAAAATATTTACAGTTTCCAGGCATTATTAACGTGAGAATTTTGACAAATAGAGTTCACCAATTTTTCACAGGTTTCAGAACGTATGTTCAGGCTACTGACCGCTTCTAATAAGCGTTTCTCGTAAAAGATCAATTTACGAAGTAGTACAATAATTACTTCTGTAGATGGTCTCACGGGGTCTACTACAACCCATTAGCTAAAATCTCATACCCAGTACGTAATGTGGGGTCTGCGAGACCCCGTCCTCCCCCGTAATGTCCGGCCGGGTATGCGACCCTTTACTGCTACATTCTATATTTAAATTAAACATTCTAAGGTCAGTTAAATGGGAAACTGTAATGACCTTCTTGGAGAAACGTCTTGAGCGTTTACGAGGAATCGTCTCGTCCGAGATACACAAGGCCAGTCTTTCAAGCCAGAATATCATGTTAGTTCTCTTTTAAACTATCTTGGCTTGTTGACACCGGCTTGTCAATGAATTTACTATAAGTTGCCTAAAAATGAAGCAAGTGTTGTGTACGCTATGTTGTATAGCTGGCTAGTGCCAAAGCAGTCTAGTGATTGCTATCCTGGCTTTAAAAACTTGACTCATGTATCCTGTACATGAAGACGGAGTTGGTTTACTTATCAAAGCGGAAGCCTTATGTATGAGTCTATTGCAGGGTGTTTAAAATAAAATAATAATAATAATATCTATGGACGCTTCACACCACGCCAGTCTGGCCCCGTGCTAAGTACCCGAGGGACTTGTGTTACGGGTACCAAACAACGGAAATATATTTAATACTTTATACAATACACATGTTTAAGATTTTTAATATATGATACACATATTTAATACACATCCAAGACCCAGGAACTTTGAAAAACTTTTTGTTCCATCGGCGGGATTTGAACTCGCGATCCCCGGCGTAAACTACCAAGGAGCTTTACCCAGTGCTAAAGCTCCTTGGTGGTGGCGCCACAGGGGTGGTTAAAAAAAGTAATACGTATATTAGCAGTATCAAACTACCTCTTAACGAATAAAGATTGTGGTTAACTTTTTAAGGTTAGCTGTTGTTTTTGCTGTTACTGTTAATATCATAAAAAATAGAAACAGTAATTGTTTTAGACCACACCAAATATTATAACCGGGAAAGTGCTTTTATTTGTCCTTTCTTCACGAGCTAACTAAGCAAAAAATCGATTTGATTATTGGCACATTCTTAGTTGAAAGTATGGATAGAGCGTGCTAGTTATGATCTTAGAAAAATGTTCCCAAATTCATTTATATTATATATTATTTTAAATATTATTATTTTTAACAAAAATTAAAACCGACTTTAAAAGGAAAAAACTAAAATAGTAAAAAAGAAACTAAGCACTAAAGACATGTTAACTGGGACCAACTTTAAAATAATGAAGATTGTGTACGGAAATAGGCTGATGCCTCACCGAATTCTGAAACAGGCACTATTACAGAATAAATTTTATTTAATACTTTTTAATTTCCTTTTTACTATTTTAGTTTTTTACTTTAAAAGTCGGTTTTAATGTTTGTTAAAAAATAACAATATTTAAAATAATATGTAATATAAACTAATTTGGGAACATTTTTCTAAGATCATAACTTAATATAAAAAAAATCACCCTTTTTAGTGCAGTGGCGTAACTACAAGGTAGTAAGTCGGCAAAATGCCACGGGCCCCCAGACGGAAGGGGCCCCCGATCAGAACCCTAGACAAGTGGCAAGCGACTATTTTTTACAATAATCGTTTGACGTGTTTTTTGTATTGGATTGACATAGTGGAACGAAAATTAATTTGCCACGGGCCTCGGACGGTAGTTACGCCACTGTAGGCATGATACATTTTTTTATGTTATTTAAGGGGCGAGGGAGTAGACGTTAACCTAATGGAAAGCAACTACCGTCGCCGTAACATCCGAAAAGTAGCATGTGCATTGCCGGTCGGTATTCTAATGAGTGTACAGCGAGGTACCCAGCCACAGTGTAAAAGATCGGCAGAACAACATCCGTCAGGTTTAATTGTACTAATAATTAAAGTTTTCATTCGTAAAAGGGACTTTTGTACGAAAAAGACTCTAATTTCATATGTCAAGCAACGAACTGCTTTTCAGCCAGTATGGAGCGCACACGCACAAAAAAACCTACAGTCGAACATATAACCTCCTCGTTTTTGGAAGTCGGTTAAAAATATGCTTTTATCTTAGATATATTTAATAAATAAAACGCTAAACACACTACAACACGCACACTACAATATTTTTACATAACACGATACTCATACACGAAATACTATTTTGTTTATGATTGAAGGCTGTGATTGAATTGAGAATAGATTACATTTTTAAAGCACCTCTACACGGTGTATTTAAATATTTATGGTCGATTTTTTTGGATTTCGACCACAGAGCAACCTCTAGTTGATTATAAACTAGTGACTAATGCGTGGATTTTATAAAGGCTAAGACTGGCCGCAAACGAACAATAATTTCCGTATTAGATTTCCGAATTTGTCACAAATTAGTTCCAAATTAAAATTTTAGTAATTGAATGTAAGTTTATCGCTATCATTATTGCTGATTGTTTGTTGATGGAAATTTTTACATACAAGCCCTGCGGTTATGCGCATTACATATTAACATTCCGCTTATTGTATTTTCATACTGCTGTCAACCTGCCGCACAAATGTGAGATGTATTTCATCCAAATAATGGAGAACAATGAATGTTTTAATCTGTAGACCGCGGGGAGTTGTAAGTGCGTTTTATACGGGCGTGCTCTGACAGCGGCAAGTTGTGATGAATCGATGCAAAATTAATTGGACCACTCCAACTTGGTGTTGGCTCCCTTTGGTGCGGCGTCGTGGTGTGATCTACGAGCATAGCGGTATATTGCTTCATCGTATGGTTTTATTTCTCGTTGAACAAAACGGCTACGCTATATCGAATAGTAGCCTATGCTCGATGCCGCCCGCGCGAAATTCGAAAGTCGAGTTTATTTGAAACGTGCAGTTTAGTCTAGACAAAAATTTACCTTTGTTACTTTCTGTCATTCTAACTTAATCGATGCTAAAAATCAAGTCCATTGGTTATTTCGTTGAGTAGCACTAGAGAGCACTTTTCCATTTATAAAATTAAATAAAGATTGTGTTTTTAAAGGTGGCTTTCTACTTTCATTGAAACAAATCTATTGGTCGCTAACCTTTTTAACTATTTTACTTCACTGTCTAGCGATCGGGACTGTCTCTTCCGACCCCAAGACTATCTAACACAAAACAACTTAAATCAAAATCAAGTGTAATGAGTTAAAGCTCAAAATCGTACAAAAGTTAAAATCGCAGTCTCGGAGCGACTAGGAGCAGAATAGCGCTTAAGCGCGGTTGCCGGTGCCACTTTTTAGACGGCAACTGTGAATCTTTATAATATTTAATCGAAGACGATTGTTCAATGACCCCGCTAGTATTATGAATTGAAAAATCTCTTACAAATGATTGTAATAGTGAATCTTCTGACTTGCGCCACATCGCGGTCGGTATGTATAATGAATAGTCGCTGTAACTGCTCTAACGACTGTTTGGTTACAGCTCAAATAAAAACGCTGACGCATCTCCGCGAACTATCCGCATATTTTCAACGTTTAAACTGTGATTTACCACGTAATTAAAACAGTTTCCGGGTAAATTTTACCTCGTTATATACAAATTTAAATGATTGGACTAGCGTAAGATAGCAAGCGTAGTGTAACTTACACGGGGTGTAACAAAACTCAATATACAACTTCCAGCACATTATTGTGATACACTTTACGGAATATCTGTAATGAGAATTGAAAGTAAAAAAAAAAGTAAAATGAATTTGGGAGAAATAAATATCTGTAATAGCGGCTGTATACTCTCGGCGAGACACAGCGAGACCGTGAGAATGTAAATGGGTGCACTCGCCTCGCCTCTCCTGTCAACCTCGGGCCAAAGTCTTACCACGAGACTCTCGTCCGAGAGCTCTCAGCGAGAGTGTACAGCCAGCATAAGACTTTTATGTTTGGGCTTAAGCACAGTAATTAATTATACGTATAGATGTGTTATCTTATATTTTAATCATGAAATTGCAACTATTGTATAGTAAATAGTCTTACTTTAAAAATTATATTGTACCACTAACGCCATCTATAAGTTACAATGTGCAACTGGCAAACTAAACGAAATTTCTATCCAGATCCTTAAAATATTTTTTAATAGGTCTCACGCAAGAAAAAAGAAAAAAATAACTAAAAGTTGGGAGATTGTTGTTGGGAGATGTTTCTAAAGGTTAACCAGCTATAACAGACTACGTCGTAAATAAACAATAGCATGCTGACGACCAGCAGCGATGTTGTTACACATTTTATTTATTAGTATTTGATCTTATACAGCGGCAACTGAAATACATAATCTGTGAAAATATCACCTCTCTACCTATTGCAGTTCTTGTGATACAGCCTGGAGACAGACAGACGGACAGACATCAAAGTCACTATGACAATTGCGGCGCTGGAAGTGTAAATTCTTATGTGATAAGTTTGCGCTGGGGCGCCTGAAGAATTTGCCAATATCACACTCAAACACAAGTTTAAAAATCTTCCTCTTACACGTCTTTTTACTGGCGGATCCATTACGCCAGGTAACGGTAACGAACTAATGATATAAGCATTTTTTGTACATTAAAAAGAAATAATAAAATATTTTAGTCATATAAAGTCTACAGTAAACAGGGTTTGGTTTTTCGTGATTGAATAAAAGTTGACGGCATACTTTGCAAAGTAAATTGAGTGTAACAAGAATTTAATTTTAATAACAAACACGTGTTGTTCTTGTGTGTAACGTGTTACATCAATCACGCCTTATTAAGTTGTAGCTTAGTCCAGGAGGTGGGTGAATAATTGAAGTCGTATAAAGATTTAAATTTTATACTTTTTGCCCGACTGTCCCAGAAGGAGGGTATAATTGTGTATGAGCTCGTATAGCTGTTTCGTGTCGCTAACATCTCTGTTTTTATTGTGAAGACAAGAAAAAAAAACAAAAAAAGCATTTAAAGGCAACATGAATAGGGCGGCTTTTTTTTTAAATTTTAAAATCGAAATAATATCGTCCAATTTATATGAATTCACTCAATAATATGAATTTTACGGATGTATGTTTTCAACTCGAAATTACAAACTAAGATTTTGGAAGTTGTCGCCTCTTCGCCGAAGAGGCTAGTGTATCTAGCTATACATTAAATTCACATTAACTTAATTTCATATAATTTTCCGCTTTTAAAGCGTCCGTTACGCAAAAAATCCGCAACCGCATAAATTTTAGTTACTGCCGAGCTATTTTGTGAATCTAAACCATTCTCAAATCCCCTTGAAAACACACACAAAAAATTTCATCGAAATCGGTCCAGTGGTTTAAGAAAAGTTTAGCTGTCATTTTACGTCAACTACATAGCTGCCATTTGCGTTTTGTTATTCCAAGTCTGATTCTTTTTTGTTATACCACGTTTTATAGTGACTGACGTTTCATGTCAAGTCATACAGGAACGCTGTCGAACGGGATAAAAAGTATCCTATGTCCGTCTCCTGGCTCTAAGCTACCTCCCTACCAATTTTCAGCCAAATCTGTTCTGCCGTTCTTGAGTTATAAGTGGTGTAACTAACACGACTTTCTTTTATATACATAGACTAGCTGTTGCCCGCGCCGCGTGAAACTCTATAGATTATCTCGTTTTTACAACCTGTTTGATTACTGCTTGGTTCCTGCTGGTCCTAATAGAGTGATCGACACAAAAATAATTTTTAAATTTCGGTCTTACTTTATTTACGCAGCAACCAATCGATTTAATTTTAAGCAAAGATGTTGTTAAAAAGATGGAGAATAATCGAATATTTTTGGTCTTGGAAAACGGTATGTTTCAGAAGGGGCTTACAAAAATTCCACGTAAACGAAGGCTTGGGAAAAAGCTAGATTGTTATAAAATGAAACATGACCAAGATTTTGATACGTGGCAGCCCTAGACAAGACGTCAGCTACGAGGCTGGTCTGTCTGCGCTTCCGTCGATGAGGTCATGTGACTCTCGAGTCGGGACCAATATGTTTCCGATTGTATTCCGGTGTATAAGTTATAATTATTATTACAAGAGAGTAATATTATTTATGATTCATACACGGATTTAAATATTTATTATGGTGACCTGATCATAAATATTTGAATCCATCGTGTAGGGGATCTATAAAAAAGTATATAAAAGTATGACATGATAATCATACATGATTATCATGTCATGTCAAAATATTGTAGTGTTGTAGTGTGCGTAGCGTTTTATTTTTAAAAAAATATGCAAGATAAAAGCATATTTTAAAATAATATTGGTATTCCACGCTCCTCTGCCGTATTCACTACAACTGGGAGAAATTTCACGCTTTTACATCTACGCGTCTTTCTTAAAAAGGTGTACAAAGTTTTCTGCTCGCGTATCATAGACAACTAGCTGTTAAAGACGACATGTGAACGATGATGATGATGAAGTTTGGCGTCTATCTAAGCTTATATTAAATCTGCTTGTGCCTTTGTGCTACGTAAGCCGTTCGACACAAATGTTCGCTCAGCGCAAATCACATTAGACGACGCAGACTCCAAGCCAACGGATTTGGACAGATTTTGTCTCTGAAACCGTAAATTTTAGGTGACTTATGTTGAATTATGAAACATTTCGTATGTGGGATTCAGCATCTGTAGCCTAGTGGGCATTAGAGCTTTGATTCTCACTTGAAAGGGAACTAAGATTAAACCCAAGTTTGAATATTTTCAGATGTCTTCATAATACAGCATCCGTAACTGTTATGAAGATATCTAAAAATGTACGAAGGAGGAAACATCGTTAGGGAACCCTCACATGGATGACACATGGACGTATTGAGCTATTCAATCCTCTGGACCGAAGTCTAAACCGAAAGGGAAAGCCCGTTTGCCACCGCCGCCGTCGCCGAAGAACGAGATTATTTTGGACCGATAAAAAGTAGCTTTATGACCTAGGCTATAAGTTTTTATTTTATACCGTCATTGGTCTAGTTCGTGGACACAAGACTAATGTAGCGGCGTACACCAAAAAGAATCCGACGTCATGAAGTGAAATTTTATCCGGCCGAATCTAGTTCTATGTTGACGGCGGCGGTGAACAAACGGCCTTCGTCTAATATTAATAGGAAGTTTCCGACTTCTCAGAATCGGAGTCGAATCTCCGGTCCTTCAGTCCTTCCGGTCCAATCCTCGGCCTCAATGAAATCGTGCCACCGTCACCGAAACCCATGGAGGCTTTGGAAACAATGACATCGTGTATCAGCCAGTTATAAACTTTCCTTTGTCCCCATGCAAAAAAGTTTAAAAAATATTATGTACTCATTTCGATGTGGCGACCGATCGATGGCATGAATTAAAAACGCTCTGCAGAGATGGCAACATGACCTATATAAAAGTGCAGCTCGGATGTTAGTTTGTTACGTCCTTTTCGTGATCGCTTTCTTGCAAGTTTAAGTTTTATGGATGACCAGCTGCCCTGTGTTCACTTCGATGGGCGGTTACGTAGTCGGTTGCTTTAAGATGGTAAAAAATTTTTTAAGTTCTTTTTTTATGATATTTAGGGGGCAAGCGAGCAGACGGGCTACCTGATGGAAAGCAACTGCCGTCGCCCATGGACATTTGTGACATCCGAAGAGTCGCAAGTGCATTGCCGGCCTTTATGAGGGAATAGGGATAAGGGAATAGGGAAGTTGGGTAAACCCACTCACTGAAAGAAACATAGCACAACGCCGTTTCACGCCGTGGGTTTTCTGTGAGGCCGTGGTATCACTCCGGTCGAGCTGGCCCATTCGTGCCGAAGCATGGCTCTCCCACGGCAAAATTCGACTCGGTAGCTTCGGAGAGATTACTCGCTTCTAACAAACCTGACCTCCTTTTTTATGAAATTAGAGGCAAGCAGATGGCCCATCTCCATCTCATAAAGCAACTTCCGTCACCCATGGACACGTCATGTAACATAAGCGTTGCAAGTGCGTTGCTGGCCTTTGATTGGTAATCTGGTCTCTTCTTGATGGCTCTTGGGCCTGGGCAACGTATAGGATACCTTTTATCCCGGGATAATGTTCGGTTCCCGCGTGACATACAAATTTTCGCGCAACGAATTTGCGGCCACCAACTAGTTTGGAAATAATTGTATAAATTATGAAACTAGTCAGTTAAGATTAACAATTTTTTTTAATTAATTATATATAAATTATTTTCCGTTAGCGGGAGAAGAGGTTCGGAACTCAAAATTTATGGTCAAGGCCGTTAGCGCACATAGGAACCTTAATATACCTATCAATTTCTTGCGCGACGAAGTTGTTTAACAAAAATCATCGCCGAAGTGACTTAAAAAACCGTTAGGATCACGATTTTCTTGTGAAAGAAACCTAAGTACATCCATTCTAGTTAATGAAAAAGATGTATAATTCACAGATATCTTTAGTAGCTAGTAAGAGGCAGGCAAAGAAAACGTTCACATAACAAGAAAATCGCGTCATTAGAAACACGAGCTGAGAGTTAGGTTCAATAGTAATTGCCTAGGTTAAGACTATTAGGGTTGGTACCTTGTACCAGCCCTAATAGTCTTAACCTAGGCAATGTTATCTTGATAACAATTTAGTGTTTTCCTCCAGAGGGCAGGAACCTTGTGAGTTTCTAACGCTGGTTTTTCTCGCCAGGTTAGTTTCCGTACCGCTGGTAGGCACCGTAGTCTCGACGTTCAAAAGTGTATATATTTGATTATATATACACTTTTGAACGTTGTACGAAATATATTTGAA
>JAOTAV010080795.1:0-12470 GCA_026546445.1 Cyclargus thomasi | reverse complement strand
CGTTTCACGCCAGTTTTCTGTGAGGCCGTGGTATCACTCCGGTCGAGCCGGCCCATTCGTGCCGAAGCATGGCTCTCTTACGGCAATGAGCATCCGTATTATGTACTTTGAGATCGGAAAATGTTTTATTGGTACACGCTTCCACCGGGGTTCGAACCTGCACCCTCTCGAGTGCGAACCAAAGATCTTACCCATTAGGCCACGGACGCCGTGTATTTTTCCATTTATAATATGCGGTATAAGTATGGATTGACACTGGGTTAGAGAACCAGCCTGCCAACAAGAACCGGCGAAAACAACTCGCACGGGGCATCTACTTACTGTGATGATAAAAAAAGTTATATTCTTTGCTGGAAGTTTTTATACGGCAAGAATTCAAGCATGCATTTAAACCCAATGTTAAAATAGTTTAAGCCGCACCTGACACCTCAAAGCTATTTTTACTCACACAGTTTCTTCATATTTAATATTTACGTTAAAAAGTGTTTGCTTGTTTATTTGTTTCTTTGCCCTTCACGCCCAAATTAACCACCGAATTAACCAATTGACATGAAGTTTGCCAGACTTGGTTTATAAATAAATTCATAATATTTATTTTAGTGTACCTCCTCAGATTAGTGACGTCATCCTGCGTGAAGAAAGTTATCGCTTTGCCCTTCTGCCCCGCGCGTCCCGCACGACCTATCCTGTAATACGATATAATGTCTATAAACATATATAATAAACCAGTCAAATTTGCGTGTTTGTACAATTAATATTTTTACAAACCAATGAATGTGGGGGGCTTAGGAACAGTTATAGAATACAAATCGACAAAAAAATATAAATGATATACAAATTGTCTGTTTATTTATAAAAATAGTTGACGCGCTAATCTTCGGGACTACTGTACGGATTCGAATAAATCTTTTTATCCCGGAAAAATGGTTCCCGTGATATACAAATTTTCCCATGCGGGCATCAATTAGTGTTTGATGAACTTTTTTCAAAATTTCGTGGGAGTCCAGTGTGAACTGTAGGGTAAAACAGAATCTGTCTCTCTGTTTAAATGAGTAAATGTCTCATACGTCAGAGAAAACATGATGTAACAAAATTTATTTTGACTTTCGCATTTTACTTTATTGTCTTACATGATATATTTACTAATTTAGATTATGATTACAAATTCTAATTCCTATCTTGTTTTGTTATGACATTTAGTAAAAAAAAACATAATAAAAAAAAACATAATAAAGTGGCTGTAGAGCCACTCCACCAATTTAAGAATAAGGCGCCCCGAAAGTTTGTAATGTTTGTTGGTGCGTCTCACCTGTGTATATACGCGATGGCTGACGGCGGGAAGTCGTAGTTGACGACCAGGTTGACGCCGCGGAAGTCCATGCCGCGCCCCATTAGCTCCGTACAGATCAGCACCCAGATGCGACCCACACGGAAACTGCGCACCACGTTGTCGCGCTGAAATATTATTATAATACTATAAACATTATAAAACTGAGGAGTTTGTTTTTTTGGACGCGCTTATCTCAGAAAGTACTGGCCTGCCGGAATTGAAAAACTATTTTTGTGTTGGTTAGTCCATTTATCGGGGAAGGCTATATCAGGCTACGACCAATAGGAGCCGAGCGGCAGTAATAAAAAAATATTGTTAAAATATTGTTAAAACGGGATAAATTATAAAGTTTCCTGCGGACGTAGTTCGGGCGACAATTAGTGGGCAAATAAAATCGATTCTCAAACGGCGAAGTTGTTCCCGAACTTTATAGCAAAAAAAATATAATAATAATAAGAGCCAGGAATTAGCAAATACACTCTGACGGCCGGCGCCGTCCGCGTTAACAAGGTTCACGCACACATAAGGCCGCGCGCACGACTGAGTTGAAATATTTGAAAACATAAGTGGGAGAAGCAGGTAACTAACATTTCAAGAACTCTCAGTTTTTTGCGTAAATAAACACTTTAGAAACGGAAAACAATATTTCAAGCTAAAATAATGTGGATTAGAAAAATAGATACACTAGCTACATAATGCAGTAGGTATGTTACTTAATTTGTTAAAATCTGGTAGCAAATTATTGTATATTGTTAGTTTTATGCCTCTTCCACGTATGTCTTCATTTGTATGTTGTTACCTGCGCCTGTGTGCGGTCGGCGTGTATGACGTCAACGTTGATGCCGTCATATATCAGCTCCTTAAACAGCTCCTTAGCACGCTCCTTGCTCTGCACGAACACTGTAATATAAAGTGTTATCGAATGTCAATGAACAGGCAACTTAACATTCATTATAATATTTAATCAAAATCACTATAGTATGTAAGTACCTTAATAAAAATCAATATTTTTTTATATAAAATTAATTACTCATTATTATAATTTAAATAGTAATAAATTATATAGATTTGGTATTGAAAACTATTCTAAAGTTGGCGGGACGAATTATCTTCTTCCACTTTTCATTTTCCTAAAAGTAAATGTTTTATCTTAAACATAATTTAATAAATTAATATTTATAATTATGTTAATCATTAAGTCACTGCCGTATATATTATAAAATGTATGGTTATTGTTGTTGTCATTTTATTAAATTTCAAATGTTAAGGTAGTTTCATATTTCTATGTTAAAGACCCTTTGTGAAAAAACTGTATATAAGCTAGCAATGTTGCGTTAAAGGGTTCACTTTGTAATTAGATTTGAGACGTGTAAGGTGAAACTCTGTCCGAATAAACATAGCAAATTATATAATAAAAACTTTCAATATTTCTGTAAAAAAAAGTTAACGGGTTTACACATTAACGGTCTTACTAATAATATTATTCATACATATATATACAAGAATAACTTAACAATGTCTGACTAAGAAAATAGTCTGGCATATTGAAAACATCAAATGAAATAAAATAAAAACGAAAAACGAACCATGAATAATATGCTACCTAAATATTATTATAAGGGGGACAATGTTTAAATATACAAATTAACTCCTTCACTGTAATAGAGTTGTGTGTCATGGCGCCGAAGAAGATTTTTTTTACATAGCGGGATACATGCAGTGCCAGATAGACAAAGGGAAGCTTATGATGCCAATAATGGTCGCCGGTTTTCTGTAAAAACCTTGTATTTCTCCAGTTGAGCCGGCCCATTCGTGCCAAAGTGTGGGTCTTCAACGCAAGGTCTCGCTTTTAGAGGGTGGTTGTTACCTAAAACGGGTGGCTTGAGTCCCTTCTGCACCAGCTGTCTGAAGGCCACTAACTTCCCGCTCTCGTTGCCACAGAATAGTAGCTCTTGTTCCACCAGACTAGAGGCGGCATTCCTGTGGAAAATTAAAATTATTATAAGAAATATTTATTAATAACTACTTGGTGCCCGCAACTTCGTTGCGCAAAAATTTGTATATCACGCGGGAATCGTACATTTTCGGCGGGATAAAAGTATCCTAAATGTTGCCCAGACCTAATAGCTATTAAACAAAAAAGGTTGATTCAAATCCGTCCAGTAGTTAATAGGATTAGCGCGTACAAATAGACAAAGAGATAAACAGACAACTTTTTTGTCGATATGTGTTCTATTACTGTTCTAAGGAACAAATGCAGAAGCACCCCCAAATTGTTTATTTTGTAAAAATATTTAATGTACAGACACACAATTTTATTTGTTATATCTATAGATAATGAAAGATACAAACATTATGTCGATTTTCACTAAATATATTTGTAGGCATTAATAAATTATTTATATAGTCATTATGTGTATTTAGTTTATTATAAGGAAGTTAGAATTTGTGTGCCGTCGCATTCACACGTACTCGTACGTCACTTCACGAATGAGCGAGTGAGATAGAATTCTAATCGAAATTAATACAACACAAATAAGAAAACACCCACTATAGGCTTAAACCTATAACTTAACTTTAATAAGAATTTTACAGAAAATATATGGAGTTCATCTCAAAATTTCCATTAGATTAATGTTAAGTAACGCTATACAACACGAAAAATCTGATCCAGTTCATATTATTTTATAATAAGGTCGCCTTATGATAAATCACTATAGGCATTTTGTTTTGATGTCTGTCACATCTAGAAGTAAAGATATACGAATTTTCATTTTTTTGCCTACTTTTAATAGTTAAAATACTGGTGGTTGTGAAATTTATAAATGTTGCTGATGGAACTTCGTGTATTCGTTAGTTTAATAACTGACTTCTAAAATATCGCGAGTGTGTGTTAATAATTCTGATTTATTTTGCTATATTTGTGGAGAATCTACGCCATAATCAAAAAAAACCTCTATCTGACTTAATCAGGCCTATCAAGCTTATTTTGAACGAGACGTAAGAAATCAAGACAAGTCGTTGGTTCTTAAGGTATGCTGTTTAAGATGTTATACGAATTCGAATGGTTGGTCCCCTTAGAACTACTAAAAAAATTCATTTGGTACGCCAATGCTGTATAAAATATTATAAAAACGAAGTATAAAATATGCTGTCGTGTCATCAGCATCAGCAGCTGTAATAAAACCCCAGCTCCATTCTGGCGAGGTACCTGTTCCTGAGTGCCCAAATCGAAATTTGAGACGAGGAGTGACTCAAGTTCGACGGATGATAAAAATATTGAGCATCCAAATTATGCTCCAAAATATGAAACAAACCCAATGTTGGTTTATCAAACCAGGCTTAATGACTTGATAAGAGACTTAAATTTACCCATCAATAAAGCATTATTAACGTCAAGTTTACAAGCAATGGACTCTATGTGAATCGGATGTAAAAGTTATTTATATACTTATTTATATATTTCTATAATATCAGGGGCAAGGAATAATAATCAGATTACGAGACCTCAGATAATAATAATATAATATATATCTATGGATGCTTTACACCACGTCAGTCTAGACTCTGGCCCCGTGCTAAGTACCCGAGGGACTTGTGTTACAGGTACCAGACAACGGAAATAACATTTAATACTTTTATACTATACACACATTTAAAATTTTTATTATATGATACAAAATTTAATACACATCCAAGACCCAGGAACATTGAAAAACTTTTTGCTCCGTCCGCGGGATTCGAACCCGCGACCCCCGGCTTAAGCTACCAATGCGCTTACCAACTGAGCCACAGAGGTCGTCAAAGATCAGATAAAGAATAGAAAATTGAAAATTTATTGATTAGTGTAATCATTAAACAAGCTACGATACATATTATAACTAACCTGTGCCCCACAGTAATGTTGATCAGGCCTCGCATATTGTGACGGGCCCACTTCGCTATGGCAGGCGTGTGAGTCGCACTGAACATAGCCAGCCTCGTCACACGCTTGGCTTGCTCCTTTGCCGATTCGTCCTTAGCTGGTTTGCCGTTAGCCGATTCATCCTTAGCCTGGTCTTTAACACTGAGCCTCGCTGGGAGATTAGCCATGATGACGTCGAGCTGTTGTCGGAATGTATTCACCTCCTCCGTGGAACCTTCAAACATTTTGTCCGCCTCGTCTATGACCAGCCATTGTACTCTGGAATTAAGAAACAAAATATTTAACTTCGTGAACAAATAGAACTTTTTAATTATTGCGTTCAGCTTTTATTATTAGGGTTCTGCACCCAAAGGTCTAAAAACGGAACCCTATTCTCGATAGGGTCAGACCGGCAAACAGACATTGATGTTTTAATTGTCTCCGACCTGAACCTCAGACCTGTCATAGCTGGAAAAAAAATTCACAGATTGATTTTCTGTTTCCGCTATAGCAAGGACTACTAAAAACAGACTGAATCAAAGATTCGAGGGGGGGCTAAGGGGGTTGAAAGTGTTTTCTTCCATTTTGTTTTGTTATCATAAAGATTGATTTTCTGTTGCCGCTATAGCAAGGACTACTAAAAACAGACTGAATCAAAGATTCGAGGGGGGCTAAGGGGGGGAAAGTGTTTTGTTCCATTTTGTTTTGTTATCATAATAACTGTAGTAATTGTTATACCGCGCTATTGCTTGCGACGTGGTCTGTTGAAGCTTTCGAACACACGCTTTACCAATTTTTTGCTCCCGACTGATACGGAACACTTTATGTGTGAGATCAACTTGCTCGTTGAAGTTCTAACATCACGTAAGTGAAAAATGCAACTTTTCAGGAGAGCGAAACAATCGATTGAATTTTGTATAGATCACCATACTAATAAGATATTACAATTCAAAAATTGTACAAGTTTTTGCTAGCTGACTGATTAACTTAAACGATGCGTTTTCTGATTTTCTTGGAAAACACCATCAAAATGACTAAATAGCCAAAAATCAAACATGGTGTTAGAATTTCAACGACGATATTCAAAGCTTTTTAACAATGTTGTGTGATTTTATTATTCATGTGAATATTTATTTTTTCGAAGTTTGCGCGTCAACCACGCCGAAATGACTTTACGTATTTATAAAGTATCAATCAACTTACTTCTCTAAGCTGATGCCGACATTGTCCTGGTTCAAAAGATAGCACAATCGATTGGGTGTGCTTATCACTATGTCTGAAATAAATACATTACATTTTAATTTTATCATGAAATACTCAAAAATAGTATACAATAGAAAAAACTAAGTCAGTAATCTTTCGATTAGAGACCGCTAAGTATGTGGTCGATGGGGCTTCAAAGGAAGGTCTTTCGAGCGAGAGAGATCATATTCGATCAAGGCGAAGCCCCAAGGACATCATATTGTACATGTTTGCCGTTCTCAGAAACATTGATATAGTTTACACGATAGAGAAACTAATTGAAGACATAAGTGGAAGAAGCGGGTAAGTAACATTTTCAAAACTACCGGATTTTTGCGTAAATGGACGCTTTCGAACCAGGTTAATGATTAAAAAAATGTAGATTTTACGTATGGCCAGATAGTCAAGCTACAAAATGAAATAGGTAAAGTACAAGTTTTATCAAAATTTTATAAAAAAAATAACTATTTACTCAAAAGTTGTAATATGTTACTTATTCGCTTCCACTTATGTCTTCAATTATGGATGCCTCTAGGAGTATAACATTACGCATTTTTTTTTTATTTTAAATTCTTTTTCCCACGTGTAATTCACACTTCACACCATAACATTTCAAAAGACTTCTTCAACTCCATCTAAATTTCAATACTCCATCAGTTTATTTGAAGAATAATCAGGCTTATTATTATTATATTATTATTATTCGAAGAACAAACCAACTCACCGCTCTTCCTAATAGTAGCTTCTCTTTCCTTAACTTTGCTTTCCTTAACACTCTTAATGACTGTACACCTTAGTTGTGTGAATGCAGAGAGTCTCAATGCTTCTCTGTATATCTGATGAGCTAGCTCACGCGTGGGGCAGAGGATGAGGGCCCGGGGCCCACCCTGGGGAGCACCCAGTATGTGGAACAGTGGCAGAAGAAAAGCTGCAGTCTTGCCTGAGCCAGTTGGAGCACAGGCTACAATTTGACGTCCCTGAAAATTTTGTAATAAATACATAAAATAAATATAATGCAATCAGATTTATTCTTTTAAGTATATTCCATCCACAGTTATATTGGAAATCATTAAGGCTTCTATATTTACCTCAAGCAAGCAAGGCAGTGCCTGTCTCTGTATTGGAGTGGGCTCGGTGTACCCACACTCCATTACGGTATCAACTAGTCCCTGTGGCACATTGTACTTTATCTGCAGGTCCCTGAACTCCTGCAGAGCGGGAGGAATGTGACGACCCACCGCTCTTATACCATGCTCATTGCGGAAACGGTTTTGCTAAAAAAAAATGTTAGGATAGGCTTTCCACAGCTTATTTGACAGATTCTCTATACTTCATCTGTCAGATAAGTTATATAGCCTATACAGTTTAACCATTTTTTAAAAAAGTGTCCAAATTGATGTTTTGGCAGAGAAGTAGATAAAATTACTTACATAAAAACTTGTATTTAAAATCACAATAATCTAAAAGTATCAAGTATCTTTTTTAGCTATTATGATATTTAATAATACAAAAACACCTAAGGATACTGACTACATTGGGTTAAATCTGTAAATTTATTGTAAAAATTTAAATAAAAGTACCTCCTTCAAGTCTAAGAGACAGTAAAAGGAACCCAAGCAGACAATATCAAAGATGGGAGGACGAGCTAAAACTCACAGCGAGACAGGACCAAATTGGAGACGGGTCGCACAAGATAGAAACCAGTGGAAGTTGTTGAAGGAGGCCTATGCCGAGAGGCACACTGTGTTAAGAGATAGATATTCTTTATTGTTAAAACTTTAATTCAGAATTGTAAAAACACAGTATAAAAAGCTTTATTATTACCTCCTCTAACTCCAATTTTTTTTGGAGTTCCTCTGGGGACAGTTTACTTTTTTTCTTCTTTTCTTTATCCTTCTTTGCTGGAATACCTTTAATAATTTCCATTTCATCATCACTATCACTGTCAGATTTCTTGTTTACATCATCAATTTCTTCTTTGATGGAGTTATCACTATCGGACAGGTCATTTTCAAAGTCTTGATCACTTATTTCTTCCTTTTCGTCTTTTGGTTCTATCTTAATATCTGATTCTTTCAGCACAGGCTTTGTGTTTTGTATCTGATAATTGAAAATAAAACACTATTACAGTGAATATGTAACTAACATAATTATTAACTTTGTATGCGATAGGTAATATAAAACTCTATAGGAATATAAAACAAAACTTTTTGAATGCAAATTATTATGATAGTAGGCTTTAAGATATACAGAACGACAAAAATGTCAGATTTCTATTGAGAGATCAGTAAGATATTAACATATATAGCATATGAACTTTATGTGCAGCTAATAGACCGCCGTTACAATCATTATCAGATCACTCTTTCTAACCAACTACTTAAATGGCTTATAACTCGGGTATTTTAAATTTTATTAAAAAAAAAATTGGAGTACATTGTTTTTCGATAGCAACAGATTTATTTAAACAAAGAATTAAAAGTCATGCATGTTCCATATTAAGCATATAGTTTAATACTAGAAAAGCGCATCTACAGATAGAATATTGTTAGTTATTATAATACTTACATTTTTTACTCCTAACACTTTATGCTTGAATGTCAAACCCTTGGTGAGTTTCTTAAATATATCATAAGCATCCATATTATAATAAATATATTTTATTCATACAATACTAAAATCTGTTTGATACTGAAAAAAAGAATGTGAAATGTTTAAAGGATAGGATTTGATTGTTTTGTAACAAGACAATAACGTTCGTGGGATAGAAAAACGTGAAAACTTTAATTTAAATAGTTTGATTAAACGTTTTTTAGTCAACACGCAGCATAATTACAGTGGTGTTTGTGTAAATACGAAAAGTATAACTTTATGAACAAAACAACACAAAAGTACAATGAATTAACTAAACTTACCAATATGAAGGGGAAAATAAAACCGAAGTATACTAGCAGTAAAACTTGTACATAACTTTATATAATATTTTCAAAATCCGTTTAAAGAAACGTGAGATAATATTAAAATTGAAACATATTCAGAAACGCACCACATGGAGTCGCAGCCCGGAATTATGACATTGACATATTTTGATTGTATTTGACGTTTGGATGGTGACAGAAACCATACTGACACTGACAATTGACAGATTATTTTTTTTAAGCTCTAAAATAATTGCTTACATCAAATAAGTAAAGGCTTACATCAAATAAAAAAAAATACGGTAAAATCAAAATTACCTGAATTTATCAGTGGTATTTGTTTAAATTTTTCTATTGCGTAAATCCCTTATTGCACATGTCAAAATCATGTTATGTCATGGCAAAGTCACACTTTACGTTGGGTTTTTGACGTCGGACGTGAGTTGAAATGACCACCGCCGCATATAACCAGCGATGTGTAGATGTGTTTAAAAATACTAATAATGTTATAGATAAAAAAAATAATAAAATTGTACTACTAACGCCATTTTTGAGTTGAGATGTGCAAGTATAATGATAAACTAAACGAAGTAAGTACTGTAGAATGCTTTGGAATACCTGATTTCATAGCACTTTCAAAATCTCGCAAGTCCTTATATATTAATTTAATAAAGTTAAGACCGCGCTCGCAGCGAAGGGCCTATGTGTTAATTATAGGTGCACATAAGAGACAAGAATAAATTACGGATCGTACAAGATGTCTCTATTTCTGGGCTGAAGCGTAACTATGAGCTTTTAATTATTGTAATATCTATGTGATTTTAAAAGCGTGGGGCGCTGGAATAGGAAAGTTTTTTTTTATACCTTGCTGAGAATTTAGAATTACTCTGCATGTGGAGGGCGGACTTCGAATTCCGTGCGATAAAAATTGTCAGAATAAAATTTTGAAACATTGGTTTTTGATTTGGAATTTATTAAAATGTCATATTTAGAATACTAGTACTAGTAGTCGCTATGGAGTTCGAGGTCTGCTTTCTGTAGGCGGGGCTCGCGTGCTCACGGCGGCCTGTTTTTTTGTTTCGGATCGTTGTGCTCTATGGCTAAGTCTATTCTGATAGTTTCGACGTTCAAAAAGTGTATCTTGATGATCCTATTTTGAATAAAAACACTTTGACTTTAGAAATCAAGTTAAGAGATGTTTCGGTAAGCAGGTTACAGATATCGGCGCTCTAACTAGAGTTACAGCAAGAATAGTAGGAGGCTCTACATTAAATAGTCTGTTCAAAGTACCAGTCAACAGTGGCAAAATGTAGAGTTCTCGTTGTTTACAAAAAACTCTTTCCTGCTTCAGCGCCCCATGCTTTTACAATAAAATATTATAATTAAAAGGAAATAGTTTTCACTTAAGCCCAGAAATGGAAAAAACTTAAACGATCCGTAGTATGTTTTTGGTGTTTCCTTAAACTATTAATTCATTTTATAATTTTAAGTCTCATTACAAGACCTTTCTAACAAGTTAAAACACGGCTATGATACGATGATCCATCATGAAGTTCCAATTCATATCTTCCATCTCTATCATCAGATCAGCTCGGCACTACCATATTATTGTATTCAAACCTTTAAATCTAATCATAGTCAAAGTTCATTTCAAGACCTTTCTAACAAGTCCAAACACGGCTATGATACGATGATCCATCATGAAGTTCCAATTCATATCTTCCATTTCTATCATCAGATCAGCTCGGCACTACCATATTATTGTATTCAGACCTTGAAACCTAGTCATAGTCAAAGTTCATTACAAGACCTTTCTAACAAATCCAAACACGGCTATGATACGATGATCCACCATGAAGTTCCAATTCATATCTTCTAGCTCCATCATCAGATCAGCTCGACACTACCATATTATTGTATTCAGACCTTGAAACCTAGTCATAGTCAAAGTTCATTACAAGACCTGTCTAACAAGTCCAAACACGGCTATGATACGATCATCCATCATGAAGTTTATTATTTTTATTTATTTTCATTATAGGATACTTTTTATCCGGAGAAAATTTACGGTTCTTGCGTGATACAAATTTTTACGCAACAAAGTTGCTGGCACCAACTAGTAAATAATAAAAAATAAAACCTGTGACCTGAAAAAGGTTTCAACATGTTTTTTGTCGCGTGATGTAGTGGCACTACGCCGTAGCAGTTGGTCGTAGCACAGTGCTACGCCGCTACGAGCTCGTAGCTCTCGTCTGATCTATTTCTATTAGCTGAGGACAACTTCTCCATAGTAACTGATCTTACGGAGACAAAATTCAGGCAAAAAGTTAAAATGACTGAATAGTTATTTTGAATTATAAATTGGGGCTTCTATATGATTATCAAAGGCCTATTATAAAATCCAAGACTATGTTCATGACAAAGATCAACCATATATGGTCTTACGTGACATGAAGTACGTCAGGCGGCGGAACTCGCTCTCAAATCTGTCATAAAATGGCTTAATGTAGCCCACCGCTCTTCTAACTGTAATGAAAACGTATCATGCTCCTGGGGGGCTATTATGACCTCTTATTTCCAGCCAAGTTCTAGCAAGTTTACGAACTAGCTGTCGAACCAATTCCATTCGAGTTACGCCATCAAATACTTAACTCTTATTATTTTAGCACACTTACTAAATAATGTAATCTTTGTTTAGTTTAATAATTATTTATGTTTAATGTTAGTTAAATTCATAATGTCAATATCAGAAAATACTTCCTAATTACTAAGCTTACGATAAAATTGTAATTATTATGATTTTCGGAAGTTTCATTTTAGTAATACGACAGATAATTAACTGTATCTGGTTGGATATATATATATATTTTTAAATTTATTCATGACCATGTACTTTTTTCCTTCAGTTAATAAGTTTTTACAATTTTACGATCCATACTATGTTATTGAGTCGGAGAGAGAGAATGATAAATGTTAAAGTACAGATAAAACAAAATAAACATAAACATCTAGCTTATTCTAATTATTTTACTATATTTATTATTCTAATCACTAAAATAACCAATAAAGTAATAAA
>JAOTAV010080784.1:0-12470 GCA_026546445.1 Cyclargus thomasi | reverse complement strand
TCGGATTTGGCTTGAACGCCGTATTTGGGTCCAATAGATATTTATAAGATGTCATTGTCAGAGTTACTCAAAATGGAAAAATAAACCATCCACCCAAAATCCGACATCCGCGCGAACGGAGTCGCGGGCGGAAGCTAGTAGATAATATAGGAGTTTATATTAACATAGAAATAAGACATGGAAATAGGCCATCGGGTAGTTTTACGATTGCAAGATTTATTGATGCCTTACACCGCCTCAACCTCGTATCTTCAAAACGGCTACATTTCAGGACACAAAAAAACTGATTGTATTTTTTTATTAGTATTTGTACAATCCTCGATATGAGTTTATTTGATAAGTAAATGTTACCTATCAAATAACCTCAACCTCCGCATATATTGCACATAAAAAAGATGTATGTCTGTCTCTCTGTGGTTTGTACGCGCTAATCTCCTGAACTAACGGACGGATTTTTAACCGGGGAAAAAAAAGGGAAAAAATACGGTTTCCGTGTGATGTACAAATTGTCGCGTTACGAAGTTTCGGGTACCAACCGGTTATGAATAAATTGACCGTAACCATTGAGATCAATATACCATAGAGTGGACGCTGCAAAGAAATGTCTCGTGCCACTTCACTGCGGTGTACGCGCCGCAGTGCTCTCAGTCGTACTCTAGCTTGCCGCACAGTAGCGCACCAAACATTCGACAAAATAAAAGTCACGAAAAATGCCTTCTTATGTGTTGGGACACTGCAAGAATAGTCCAAGGAACACGAGAAAATATAACGGAAAATCTATTTGTTAAATATTTATTTGTTTATAAATAAAATTCGAACATTCAATTACTTCGCGCCTTTTAACATATTTTGTCATAGAGTAAGTACAATCAGAGTGAAATGTAGGCCGTAGAACAAAGTCCCTACTCACATAGACGAGATTGAGTTTTTGTAATACATATTTAGCTCTTTATAATTTTACTACTGTATAAAAGTGACGAGATTGTTGACGAGTTGACGGGAGACTGTACACGAGATTATTTAAATGCGTTAAGTATTTTATTACATTACTTATAAAATCTTTAGCTACATACTAATAAAAATTTGTTACATTAAATTAATAATATTACATATTATTTATATATTTCTTTATATATTTTTCTATTATTATTTATATATATTTCTATTCTTTCCTTACTGAGTAAGATTCTTTGTTTTATTTTATCCAGTCATTATAATAGAGTCTGCATACATTCGAGTGTAGGCATAAAACTATGTTACTTCTCGGGTCTTATTCATCAGAATAACCCCTCTCCCCGCGCATACCTCAAATGTGACATGTTCGATGTTTGAAACAGCGCAACCATTCCGGTGACCCTGCAAATAACGTTACAACTCTGTTTTTTTTTTTTGACAACGTACCGCCTTATCAAAGTTATATACCTGTAGTTACGCTCATGAAAATAATAATTGTCTACAAAGCCATTCACCTAAACGAACCTACTATCTATAACTGCATTGAGAAAACTTTTAAAGTATTTTTGATATTCTTAAACCCATAAATTCACGTAGGAAGCAAGAAGCCAGGCAGCTATAAATTTCACCTCCTTACAGTTTATGCAACTTAAGGCATCTTTGAAATTGCGCGTTCTGCAGTTTTGGTCGCGAACTCCGCAATAGTTAATTTATTACTGACTTAGGTTAACTTTTCTTAACAATGCTAAAGTGAAACTATAATTTTTTGCTATGCGATGTTTAATTATGGCTTGTATATAGTTTTTGCTAAAGAAAATAGCGTTTATTTAATGTATATCATTTTGTATGTATACCTAATGGTTACTCGTCCAATTCTCAGGATGTAAGAAAAAGTTCATACTCGAATAAAATATCGAGTGTGAACTTATGAGCGAAACACAGTTTGTTGTATTCTCAGCGCTTCACACTCGTAATATTTCATCCTTTTCACGAAATATTTTGAGTGTGAAGCCATCCTGAGAATTAGGTGTCAGGTAAATACTTTTTATGCCGGCAAAATGTATGGTTTTCGCGCGATAAACGAATTTTGTGGTTACGGGTGTCATGTACCCTAACTAACACATTTGCTCTAACTGCAGCAATATTTGCATGCTTAGCCCTTCAGTAAAGATAGAGTGGGAGATTTTGGCGTGAAAGTGATGTTGTGTTTTTGTATTTCTTCGGTAAATTTCTGTTGTTTCGGGTTTTAATGCGTTATAGTGGTAGAATATCAACTATTAAAAATTCGATTACATGCACAAGTGCATGAGCAAGTGATACAACTTCAAGGAACGTTCTATTATATCCCTCCAAAACTACATTCGAGATTTAAGTAAAGCGTCTACCACTTTACTAAATTGTCTGACTTGACGCTTTGACTGACGTTTTACCTCGACTTTGACTAGACTTTAGACTTGACGATATTATGTAACGTTCCTCGAAATAATATTGGATCAAGAAAATTGGTTTCCCGCCTTTACTTGACACTAGTCATGGTTATATACCCGTAGTGCCATATACAGATAAAGTAAAGAGTTTTCAGTTCCACTATTGCGTCACGTAATAGTGACGCTCATAGCTGCAAATACTACAAGGGGAAACAGAACCCCCTCAGGTAACTCAGGCTACTCGAGGCTCGATACGAGTTTGATGCGATCTATTTGCAAACTTTAAGTTTTATAATAGAAAAATAAGCTGTATTTATCAATGTTCGGCTACTGAAAAATCCGTTATTGACGAAATTTGCACTTTTGCGTTTACTTTTGATAATTTGATCGACTATACTTAAAAAACTATTAAATAAGCCGTGGGAGAGCCATGCTTAGGCAGGAATGGGCCGGCTCGACCGGAGTAATACCACGGCCTCACAGAAAACTGGCGTGAAATGGCGTTTACCGGTGGCCCAACTTTCCTAATCCCCCTATCCCTCCTCGCATTCCCTATTCCCTCATAAAGGCCGTCAACGCGCTTGCGATTCTTCGGATATCACAAGTGTCCATGGGCGATGGCAGTTGCTTTTCATCAGGTAACCCGTCTGCTCGGTTGCCCCCTAAAATATCATAAAAAATGGAGCTTAGAATTTTTTTAAAAATATTTCCATTTTATCATATTATAAAAAAAATAAACGTTGAATATATTTTATATTAAAATAAATATTAAAAACTACGTAGTTTCTAATATTTTTTTATGTTACTGGCCAAAGCGACACATAGTGTAGACACCAGTTACTAAGCTTAAGTTAAAAGAGGCTCAGGCCTTTCCGAAAAATGGGTCTAGATACGCCAATGCCTACAGAGTAAACCAATACAAAGTGATCCTAGGGTGTGCTATATGTATGTGCCTCTGTATATAAAGTTTACTGGACAACCAGCACAGTTGAAAGAGTTATCCATATTTTTCTGCGTCTTGTATGGACAAGCGCCCGGTGTCGTGGATTTTACATTTTACGCTGTCGTGTGACATATCCTTCATTCCATAGTTGCATTCGTTAAAAAAACAAAAAACGTTATTAAAAATCTTTTATTAAAAAGTCCTCTAAAATTTTAATATGTTACAAAATTCTTAAATATTATGAAATGCAATATTAAAGTATTAACAGAAACTTTATTATCTAACAGTTAACAAACTTTAGGAAGAGTATATAGAACCAAGTAGGTCATATTCATAGAAACACCGTGCGGCTTGGATATGTGTGTCCTAGTGTCTATGCGCCGCGGCACTCACACAAACAAAGTTGGCTTACAGCCACTTTCTATGAGTATGACTTACTTTGTTATTTATATACTCTGCTTCATGTATTAAAATGACAGTTAATTCGCTAGGATATTGCTTAGTGATTGTAAGTTTGTATGCAATTAAAAAATCACATCACGAAAATATTTATAAGTAAAAACGTGGCCTAATTAGAAACAATACTATAAACATTTTTACACAAGAATCAATAAAGTAATCGCTTTTTGAACGAACGTTATATTTACGTATTACAAGCGGATCCATCCGACCGCGTCGTTCTGCCGGGTTGATTTTTAAAACTAAACCAATCCTCAGCAAGAGTAAGATGTGCGAAGAATTGAATATTAAGAAACATAAGAATACACAGACTAGTCTATAAATTTCTCTTGTTGGTGGTACTTTTTATTGACTGTGATTTAGATAAAAAAAAAATACTTTTTGACAATGCCATTCACACATAGAAAATCAACACAAAAAATGCTTACATATACAGTTTGCGAGTTTAAAATAACATTACGCGTACATAGTAACATTAGTTTTAACTTAAAGGTTAGCTTTCGACGCGCGACTACGCGCTACAAACGTCGCGACAACGATACAGATAGATGTTCTATGCAAATGTCGGGCGTCAGTGACGACACGAACGCTGTAACCGTTGCGCGTTGATTGGCCTGACGCTGCGTTTGACGCTCAGTTCGAAATTCCACCTTGATATGAACATCGTTAGGTATAAAATGGCGCTTATTAGACAACTATATACAATTTAATCTAGCTACAATATGTACAATTAGACTATGAGGCACAAACAGTGAAATAGCACCAAAGGTAAATTTCACAATTCTCTTCCATTTTTTTTTCTATAAAAAAAAAACTTCGTTAAATCGTTACGATATTCGTATACGCTACCAATTCTACTGAGATTTCACTACAGAGTGTCAGAAACATTTGTACTTATAATATAGTTTGGATGCGTTATATCGAATCCAGCGCTGGATCTGTTTTGCAATGAAGTGCATCCCAGTGCTTGTTTACATAATTCCAGTAGCATTTGACACTGGAATAATGTAAATAGGTCTGGTTAGAGGACAAGAAATGAGTATAGGGACAACTATTTCTCTTTCCCATGCTCATCAATAAGTTGTTATTTTAATTTACGGGTGAATATACAGCAATATTTTCGTCCGGAAATTAATTAAATAAATAGTAAGTAATTCTTCCCCTTCTTTCTTTTCCTAAATGCATTTGCACCAACATAAAGCTTCCCCCTCACAGGCGTTTTAGAATCGGTCGACAATATAACCTGCGTTATTATATCTATTTTCAATACGTTTCGTATTAGGATGACAATAGGGTATTTGACAGTTTTGGCAAAAGTAGGTTAATTTATTTCTAACATAACCCCACTTTACAGTGAATATTTTATTTTTTTAAAAATAACGTCGCTAAACAGTCATAAAACAACTTTAAAATTTACGTAACTTTGAACGCCGCGAAGACACTGTCCGCCATGATGGAACGCAAAAGAAACAGCTATTATTTGAATATCCAAAAAAGGTTTTAAAAATATTTAATTTTTAAAACCACTTTCTGAATGTAATTATGAAAATTTAAAAATATAAAAATTTTAAACTACCTTCGTCGTTGTTAGTTTTGGAGTAAATGACGTCACAGACATCGCATCATGGCGGACAGCGTTTCGGATCACGTGATATACAGATTAAAAAAGGCTGTTTTTAATTTAAATTGATATCGTAAATATATGAACGAAAAATAAATATATTTTGCAATTTAATTAATCAAATTACTTTTGCTGCGATAATAACGCGCCTGTGTGAGTAATGCTTTAATCCTTTGCTAAATTATTCACACTTCTCTTACGTTACGAAGAACAAGTGAGATGGTATCATTTTATTTATTACACAAATAAATATAATGATACTATCTCACTTGCACTTTCACAAATTTTAACGCAGAGACAACGCAATGATTTTTTAATATTTTTTTATGTGACTAGACGCTATAACATTCTGAAATCTCAACTACCGGCTTACTTTTTTTTCTAAACGTGCACAAGAACATTGATATATTATAATAATTAACTTTGCTATAAATCACGATATCATAAGTTAAAATGCGAATTCGATATTTCGAAGACATAAAAAAATCAAAAATATTTTAAAACTTATCAAGACATTTTAGGAACTTAAAAATGTATTTACAATTTATTTTGTATCTGTACAATATGTATAATTAAAAAATATATATATGAAAGTACTTCGAATAGCGAGCAATTTCGTCGGAGCTATATCAAGTTGCCAAACTAAGAAATATTACAAAAATAAAGCTTGACATGAAATACTTGAAACTAAAAATTCTATCAATTTGTTCTAGTCAAATCTAGTGCAAAATAGCTTTCAAGGATCGCATAGTGTTGCCTATAAAGAAATGTATTTAAAAATTCAATATATTTCGCCGAGCTGTAATGTGACGATCGGTGATGTCGGTAGAAATGACACCTATTACCAAGTTTTGCCGTTAGCTATCGAAAGATCGGAGACACTGCTATATCTCTTCTGGAGCAATTTTTTTTTCCAAACTGTACGTGTCAATACAAGAGCGTGATACGAGACAACTTAATAAATGCATATCGACTAAGCTCTTTTTCTTCTTCTAAGGATATTTTACGGAAAACGCACTCTTTTTTGTGTTAGCTTGTCAATACAAGAGCGGCGCGGGTGAGGGCGGCGGCGCGGGTGCGCGCTCCGTCTCCGAGTCGGCGTGGTCGGTGGATGCTGGCGTGGGGGGAGGGGGGCGAGTGGCGGCGCGGGGGGGCCGACGCCGGCGACCGCAGCTCGCGGTGGCGGGCGAGGGGGGAGGGTTGACCGTCGGACGCGGGTAACGACCGCACAAACTGTCGGACGCGGACGCCGAACCCGTCGCGCTGAAATGTGAATTTTCATTTCTTATATGCGTCAATAAAGCAGGCAATGAAGCATAAAGTACGTCACACTTAAGGAAGGGGTCGGCGATGACAAGGGGTGGGGGAACCTCAGCTGTTACTAAGCTTTTCAATCACATTTTAAATTAAAAAACTGTTTAGAGGGGGTGTTAATTTTTTGGTGTAAAATTGCAAATCTGTAACGTCACATAAGGAGAAAGGGGTATGAGAAAAGTGGCCACATGTGACAAACAAAAAAAGGGGTTTATGGTTGGACCCAAAGGAAACAAGCCGTTAAAAAGACTTTACAAGATTTAGGACCTGTTGTACTACTTTTTAAAGTGTCTCAATCACGAAGTGATCAAAACATATTTTATTTCGCATAATCACAGGCACCCAATTATTTATTAAGAAAACAAAACTAAACACTTGTACATACTCAGAGGAATGCAGTGACGGCACTCTTACAGCGAGCGGTTTGACAAGCGGCAGCGCGCGAAGGGGCGGGGCGCGTCGGCGGCGACGCAGGGCGGTCCAGCCCGCTGCGGCGACCGCGCACGCTCCACCCACTGCGCCGCATACGCCCAACGCCGTCCATTGCTTGCCGGAGTGGACGCCGTTCTACAAATCATAACCATAACGATGAGCAGAGTTCGGCTAATTTTTTAGTGATCTATCTCACGTTTTTCATATATTTTTTAATCTTTGGATTTAAAATAAGTTTTTATGTATTTATAAGTTTAATTTATTTTATTAATATAATTCATGTATTTAATTTATATTTAATTTGTGAAGCTATTGTTGTAAATGCCGTGTTAGGGTGCATACATCTGTACAGATAATTAATGTGCTAATTTCCATAAGACTTGTTAATGTATGTACTGTTTGGCGTCCCAGTAAATAAATAAACAAATTTCATGAAGAAAAACTATGCCTATATCTATCGTTATTAAGTAATGTGATGCTTACGATGAAAAGGTAATGATGACTCTTGCAATATCAAGTACTACAGTCTGGCAATACTTTGTTTGATAGATCAAAAACACCTTTATACCTGATCTTTCTGTGCATATCCACAGGCAGCCGGGGCTTCGTCGGAGCCATCATCGCAGTGCCGCTTACCGTCGCACAACAGACGCGGCGCGAGACACAGGCGCTCGTCACATCTGAAAATATATTTTTACAACGTGATCATTCATGGTAAGAGATCTCTATACAAAGGACCATACACACTCTAAAGTAACATAATTTTGTTTTATTACGTCTTGTTTATTAAAACACAAATACATCCTAAAGTATTGTTACTAGCTTTTGCTCGAGGCTTTTCTCTTGTGGAATTTGAAAATCGCTTAACAATACGAATTTTTTTTATACAACTGTATTAAGTTTTCTTTAGAAAAAAGATGTTTCTCCAATAACCAATGTATTCTGAATTACTGTTCATCCTTTTAACTAAGTCTATGCCTGAATGAAATGAAACAACTAATCGACATGGTTTTTGGTATAGACTGGAAGGACAGAGAGTAGGCTACTTTTGGTTTTTAAAAAACAACCTATGTGACGACCTCTGTAGCTCAGTTGGTAAGCGCGTTGGTAGCTTAAGCCGGGAGTCCCGGGTTCGAACCGACGAAGCAAATAGTTTTGTAATGTTCCTGGGTCTAAGATGTGTATCATATAAAAAATTTTTAAATGTGTATAGTAAAAAGTATTAAAGATATTTCCGTTGTCTGGTCCCTTTAATACAAGTCCCTCGGGTACTTAGCACGGGCCAGACTGACGAGGTTTGGAACGTTCATAGATATTATTATTATTACTATCCCGTTTTTGAAAACATTTTTAACCAATTTTCGAATTCCACGCGAGCGAAGCCGCGGGCAAAAGCTAGTTAAATATATAAAGATTATGGAAATATGGATAAAACGGATCACCTAAACGCATCGGGTAGTGCAGTCTCGCACGGCGCCCCCGCGTCGCACCCGCCCAGCGCCGCGGCGCACCGCCCGTCCGCGCAACGCAGACCCGCGCTGCACGCGTCGCACGCGCTCTCGTCCGACCCGTCCGGACAGTCCGCTTGACCGTCGCACCTGTAACGAAAAAATATCATATTAGGAAGTGATAATTCGACCCCTGATGTTATGTTTTTGTGATATTCCTCTCGCGCTCATTTTTGATGCTCTTCATTAAAATAAAATCGCACAAAATAAACAGAAGTGCATCGTCCCTGATTTAGTATTTTGATAAAAAAAATTACATTTACGGTCATAGATGTATTAAAAAGTTATTACTCGTAGGGCCTCTTTAACTACGTCCTGACATCACCATATAGGCTGTCCACAGCTTATCTGATACATAGTTATGGTTAATTTGTCCCACACTTATCAGAAAGCGATGCAACAGCCAACAAACGGTAGTATAATAAGAGCAGCGTACTTCCACTCCACCGGCACACATTTCTTCGACGGCTCGCATCTAAAATGTCGGCGCGGGCATGTGTCGCGCGCGCAAGCCACGCCGCAGCCGCACGCGCCGCCCGTACCGCATGCGCCCGCACCGCACCCGCGTCCGAAACACGGGTGATCGCGCGGCACCTGTAATACCATATAACTTAATTTGTTTCAGGAATATTTTCCCAGGCGTAAAGCGGCAGCCATCGTACGCCATAGAGACAAATATTAGAATCTTCAGTTCTGAATTCTCCTCTGGAGGTGCTCTTGGGCAATTCCACGCACTTGCGGTAACTTGCACTTTGAATTTAACTTCTGAGGCGCTAGTAAGGAGTTTAAGTTTACAATCTGCCGCTAGAGGCGCCACTGAGCATCACCAGTATCCTCCTCTCGGCAACCACTGCGGTGATCCATGCGACATGCGGCATTGGCGTTGCGGACGCGTCGCGACAGTTTAGCGGCAGTTGCATTAACGCGCGCTCTCTGCCACACAGCAATAGCGAGCCACTGTATGCAGCGGAGCCGCTAGTGATAATGTAAGCTCTTAATTCGCCACTAGAGGCTCTAGCGAGCATTCTCCAGCAACTTACCTTTCGCACAGCGACTGCTGCGGTTATCCGCGCAACGTGCGGCACAGGCGTTGCGGGCGGGTCGCGACGGTGTAGCGGCAACCGCATCAACGCGCGTTCTCCACCGCACAGGTAGAGCGAGCCGCCATACGCAGCCAGCGTACTAGTCACACCGCCCTGCCATACTACGCGCCTGAAATGATTTTTCTTTCAATTTCTTCTAATAATGATATTTATATTTTTATCTGCCGCACTCACGATGTTACGAATTATATTCATCGCCTATGTAAGAACGACAAACGCCAAACATATTCTGTCAAACTCATCTAATTCAATCATCGTTAAATGTATCTGAGTGCAATCATTGGAGTCCGTTGCTGTCTGTGACTTTTTTAATAGTCAAGGAATATTGGAAAAAGTTGTCTGGCAAACAAACCTTGAAATGTTATGAAATATCTAGCCAGTAACGGTCATCCTATCAACCGGATTACAAATATAAAAAAATTGAGTACTCCTGTTTACTGGCTTACGAATATTAAGGAATTGATACTTATTATTCTGTCCACACAGTTGGGCACTGTAAAACTTATATATAATAATTTTCTAACCTGTTGGTCCCATCAAACTCGACGGCCAGAATCTGTCTGCCAGCAGCCCAGTACAATGTCGCGGTGTCTACGGCTAGCGCCGTGACGTTGACAGCTCGTGCGAGTTCCGTCCGCCCACCGTTAACGTCCGCACGCATTATGGCGCCGAGACCAACGTCGCTCCAAAACAGGATCCTGTGAGAGTATTTTTAAGGTGAGACCGCATTAAGGTAAAACGCACTTACGATACGAGCAGAACGCGTCGAGCAAATCGAAGTCAAACCCCACACAGTATTAAGAAACGAATGCTAGAAGGATAACATCCATATATGATCGCCAGTTGATAGACCTCCGTCAATTGGTCGGACTATGACAAGTTAATGTTGGTCGAAGTCTGCTGACTGAATTTGACAAACCGCGACCAAATTACGGGGGGCCCGTCTAGATGTGAATCAACTCCTCTGATTAGTAAAAGTAAGCAATGCAATCAATCATTTATTTTTAATACTGAAACCGGTTTTCAATTTCACTACATGATTTTTTGCCATGATTTTTTACCTCTTAGTTTGATGGAAAGCCAGCAGTCTGGGTATCATGTTGTCGCCTTGCATGATAACTCCTGTGGAATTGCCGTCTATAGACGTAGCGTTAATGGAGTCCGAATCCCAGCAAGTCCAGTACAGAGTGCGACCAATGACGTCCAAAACCATGTGGTATGGTCGACTCAGTTCCGAGACCACTACAGTTGAGTCGCTTGTTGATGTACTTGAGTAGGTGATCGAGATGCGCTTTATCGAATGCGAATCTTCGTCCATCCAATACAAGTGCCTGTAATAAAAAGTTTTTTTTTTCGCTTCTTACTAAAGAAACATTTGGCGAATCACTTTTTTACTTTCGATAACTGTAAGTTACTGGAGACCGCGGCTCCAACAGCATTTACATGATACATGTGTGTGAACAAGGACTAGTCAGATTTAAATAATTTTTTATTTTGTGTTCAAGGGGACTTGAAATGTTTTTTTTTCTATTGAATATAAATATTAACTAGAGTTTCATATATTGAGACAGATTTACATAGGGTCGCTGTCGTCAGTGCTAACGTTCTAAAACTGACTCATACAATGTACAAACAGTCAGTACTATACTAACTTAAATCAATTTACACGATACCAGTGCCAAATCAGCACTGACACGTCAATAGACTAAGGTCAATAGGGATTTTTTTTTCTTTCTTTAAACAAATGTATTGTTATTGAAAACGATGTAGTCCAATCAGTTTTTTTTTCAGGTATTACTGGCTCTATTTAAATCTGGCTTATAGCTAGGCAGCACAACTTACTTGTTGACTGGATCGTATTCAATAGTTCTTATATTCTTCAAGCCAGTGACAGGTACTGTCGCATCATTACACTCCCCGTTCGCAACCATCACACGACCAACTGTGTTCTTTGTCGCGTATAATAAAAACTCCTCGGGATCTGAAAATTAGAACACCATTTTAGGAAACAACTGCTCGCTGTAAGGCCGTACACGTAAGGTTATTGACACGCAGGCAAACGTAGGCGTCATCAATTACACGCACCTATACGTATTATTTTTACGCGAAAATTGACGTGCACGTTGACGCAACTTTGCCGCATACGTAAGGTTACTGGATCGCAGGTGTGCCTGGGCGGGGTATGCGCAGCGGCAGTCACCCGGTTTCGGAACACACTTAAATATACACATCATTTAACGCAAATAAACGTGTACGTATACGCAACTTACCCGCACACGTGAGGTTATCGGGACGAAGGCGTGCGTGGGCGGGGCATGCGCAGCGGAAGTCACCCGGCGTCGGCAGACATAGATGCTCGCAGCCGCCATTGTCTACGCCGCACTGGTTAGACGGGGACCGAGCGCGGTGCCACGCAACTAATACGCCGATATAGTCCAGAGACCCGTGGACGCGTTTGCGATCGGATCCATCTACTTTGTTCACGGACTCGATCAAACCTGAAATGTAGTTTTACTTTTTAGATTTTCATTTCTTGAATTCCAATTTTATGTTTCAATATTTATTTATTTAAAATGACGACCTCTGTGGCGCAGTGGTTGAGCTTTGGTAGCTCACGCCGGGGGTCGCGGGATCGAATCCCGCCGACGGAACGAAAAGTTTTTCAATGTTCCTGGGTCATGGATGTATATTAAATATGTGTATTATATA
>JAOTAV010080773.1:0-12471 GCA_026546445.1 Cyclargus thomasi | reverse complement strand
AAGCAGTTCCTTTGTGTCGTCTTTCTATGTAACTCATAATGTATTATGTTTCTTGTGTACAATAAATGTTAAATAAAAATAAATAAATAAATAAAAGGAGGAGGTTTCTCCTTTCGACCGTAAAAAAAAAAATGTGCCAGAAAGGTCAAATTTAGCTCAGAGTGTGAGTTCAGTGGTAAAGTGCTAATAAAAACTCGAAATTAAAATAAAAAACACCTGTTGCATGCATTTTTCTCAGTATAAACAGCATACTGAATTTTAATGGACTTCATGTACTTGCGGCAGTTGACGAGAAACCGATAAAATTATGGCAGCTCCAGGATTATGCCGCGAACCATCGTTAATAAGCGTGAACGAGAATGTGGTTCGAGGACTTCAAGCACGTTCAATGTGGAAGGCAAAATTTGTGAAATGACGTGAATTCACTCTACAGATGTAAACGGCCATTATACGCGGTTATGGCAGCGTGGAAACGATTTATTCAGTCGTCCCGATATATCCATTGGATAGGACTCAGGAGGATACTTGCAGGAAACCCATGCTTCGGCTTAAATAAGCCGACTCGACTGGAGAAATACTACAGCCTAACAGAAAACAGGTGTGAAACAGAGCGCGAGATATGTTTCGTTGAGTGAGATTTCCAAAGGCTCATCTCCCTACACCTATACCTCCATAGAAGACCGGCTCATTTATAATATCAATGGGCGGATGGATAACATGGTCTAATTAATTACATTATACTATCAGAGATCTAATAAGTTATTTCATAGCCAGTTTGCGGCCCTAAGTGATTTAGTCGCATTATGTCAAACCCAAAGTCTAATAATAATAATTTCAAGCACAGTCGGCAGAATATTTCCGACCAAAGGACGCAGATCCGTCAACTGGCTATGACTCTTTTGAAAATAGAGGGCAAGCGAGCAGACGGGTTACCTGATGGAAAGCAACTGCTGTCATGAACCATGAACACTCACTAACATGAGAGGCGTTGTGGGCAAGTGCGTTAGGGGCTCTTGGTGTAGGAGTAGACTACGGGAATAGACAAAGGGAATGTGGTCCAGGGGTTGGAACTCTTATTTATTTGATGGTACTTACTCGAAGACGCAGCTCATCCCTGCGTTCCATATCAGGTACAAGTTCTGTGAGGTCCAGCGCCTGCTTGTAGTCCAACTCGTTGAGCGGCATTGGGGCGTCGATATACATCTAAACATTAACATTTTATTAGTAAACTTTTATACATGTTAGGCTGCATTAAACCCAAACTGACTTACCATGCACAGCCGCCAAAAGTGAGCGATCGTTACTATTCGGTATTTCCAGACATAATATTTAGTTTTTTTTTAATAAACTAATCGGCAATACGCTAAATTCTATTGACCTATGAGCTTGCTTACAAGGAGCCGTTTGTCAGTCAGTTTGGTGTTAATCTCACCCTTATTTAGTATGATCCTTGTGTTTTTATTGGATTTTGATTTTATTTTCTACATACTAGTTCTAAGCACAATTTATGTCGATGCAAAATTTTGTAGATTGACTTGCATAATACGTTCAATATTACAATCATGTCATTTAATTTATGATTATTCTAGACGATCCGTATGGAGAAGAGTAAGATGTGACAGGCAGACAGATAGGCGGAGAGAAGGCAGACAGTCAGACAGGCAGACACTTACGCATTTATAATATTAGTATAGATGAAAAAATGTTACGTAACTATAGATCTTCCTCCCTTTCTTTACCTGAACAAGTTCCTCCGGATCGTACACGCGGCAGTCCTCGGTGTCGCTGATGCCGTGGTGTGCGCGTAGTTCACGCGGCATGGAGTCGTGCAGCTCCGCTAAGGTAAGCTTCTCCTCTACTTGGCGTCGCGTTTCTGCACTCGCCGGATCGTTTTCACCGGCCAGAGTACATAGTTTTGAGAGGGACGCTAAGGTCTGAAAATATTATTACTTGAAAACATTTTTTTCTGGTTATTAACGTCATTAAATAAGATCTGTTATCATACTTCCCGTCACAATGCAATAAATTTAATGAATCACTACTCGCGCAGTGTAGCATTCGCCTGGTTCTGTGTTGTGGTTTAGGATACGTGGCAGTTGCCGCAGATTAAATAACCCGCTATAACCACACGCTTTATCTAAACACTAACCCAGTTCTGTGCTATTTATTATTATTTAAATATTTTACAATGCCATATTGACGTACTCGTAAGCGACGCAGCGAAGACCGTTCGTGTGCGGCCGCGTTCGCGAGCAAGCGTGCGCGGTCGTCGGTCGTACGGTCGCGGATACGTGACAGTTGGTACAGATCCAGTAACCCGCGATATGAACACGCTTAGACTAGAGTTCGCCTAGTTCAGTGTTATTTAAACAGTTTTCATTGCAATATTATTATACTCGTAAGGGACGCAGCGAAGATCGGTCATGTGCGACCACGTTTCGAAGAAAGCGTGCGGCGGCGTCGGTCGTGCGGTCGCGAATACGTGACAGTAGGTGCAGAGCCAGTAGCCTGCGATGACCACGCGTTTAGGGTATCACTGACACAATTCTGTGCTATTTTTTATTTAAATATTTGAAAATGCCATATTAACATACCCGTAAGCGCCGCAGCGAAGACCGCTCGTGTGCAGCCGCGTTCGCAAGCGAGCGTGCAGCGGCGTCGGTCGTGCGGTCACGGATACGTGATAGTTGGTGCAGGGCCAGTAGCCCGCGATCCGACCGCGCAGATAACCACGCGCTCAGTCTGGCACTCTGTCGCTCGCCCAGTTCGCGTATCACAAGCGCGGCTTTCGGCCCACCAGCGGATATGAGTCGGTCGAAAGCGATTTCTGCCATTCCCTGGAGAAATAATAATGCTAGGTCTAATAGCAAGCCACGCTTTAGTTTTAAAATACTATCGTCGAACAGTTTGTAATATAAATGGAGGATTATTAAGATGCGTCTCTTTGATTTATGAAAAAAGTGCTATAGGTTTTTTCACATGTATGCGAAAAACAAGTAGCTATAGACATTTATAAAATCAATCGTTTATCTCTCTCTATAAACGAACTTTGGTAATAGGCATTGCAAAGATGATATTATTAAAAAGTGACGTTACATTCATTCACATTACTTTTTCTTTAGATATATTGATACATACCTCTTCAAGGAACTTGTCTATGTATCCATACAGGCGAGGCAGATCTCTATCCACACATACATCAACTAACAGCTGTAGATGTCGAAACTTTTCAGCCAATACCAGAGCTCGTTCAATTTGTCCCTCGTCCACTGTAAAAAATTAGTATTAGAATACAAAGTACGGTCAGAGGGCACAGATAATTTCGCATGATTCAATGCAAAACAAACGTCAAAGAAGCGAGATAGAATTTTGAACTTGAAAGTAAATTATAATTTATTAGAGAATCGCAACTAGACCTATTAGGTCATGACGAGTTTACATTTAGGTCGTGTTTCACCACTTCCTGATAAGTGCTGTATAGCAGAGATGAAACGTGGAGAATCTGCCAATTAAGTTGCGGATAGGCGACACTTATCAGGAAGTGATGTAACTGGCCCTAAGTATTATTTTGTATTCTACATTTAAATTAATCTCTTTTTTGTGATATTTAGTAGGCAAGCGAGCAGACGGTTTACTTGATGGAAAGCAATGGCCGTCGCCCATGGACACTCGTGACATCTGAAGAGTCGCATGTGCGTTGCCGGCCTTTATGAGTGAATAGGGACAGGGTGGATTAGGGAAGCTGGGCCACCGGTAAACTTACTTACTGAACGAAACACAGCTCAACGCCGTTTCACGCCAGTTTTCTGTGAGCCCATGGTATCACTCCGGCCAAGCCGGCTCATTCGTGCCAAAGCATGGCTCTCGCACGGCAGAATTTTTCAAAAAAGGAGGCACTTATGTTTACTTACCGTATGGTTGTAGTAAATCATTGCGCATCTTCTCATAGACCCGTCCCGTTCTTGCGCCTATCCGTAGTGGTTCAGCTTCTACTAGAGCTAGATCGGCCAAAGCCGCTGCTCCCTCCAACACCTGCGCCCGCAGACCCGCATCAGGACAATTTCGAGCACACTGCCTGTAATAGATTTACATTATAAATGCGAAAGTGTCTGTCTACCTGTCTGTCTGTTACCACTTCACGCCCAAACTGCTGAACCGATTTAGTTAAAATTTGGTATGGAGATACTTTGAGTACCGGGGAAGGACGTAGGATACTTTTTTTTCCGGAAAAATGAACGATTCCCGCGTGATAAAGGAATTTTGGCACAAAGGACTTGCGGGCATCATTTAGTAATATATTAAAATCATAGTTGTCATATGTTAACATTTTTTTATCCTTGCGGTTGTGATATAAATAAGCAAGCATAGCGTTAGTACAGAAAAAAACTGGTACACAATACAACAATGATTACACAACTTTAACCCCATTGTGCGAATATAGGAAACAAAAAAAACAATAATGTCGTTTTTATATACTTTTTGTCGGATATAATACAAAATCTACACGATTTTAAAACTTCCACATCTCTATGTCAAAAATTTTACTTATATGTGTTGGGAACGAGTATTAGTGCCGAGGTTTTACAAAATATACTTACGTAACAGCGCGAGTGTGTAACTGTATGAGCGCTGGTAATAACGCGTGAGCTCCTAGCGACGGGGCGGGACGCGGCACTGGCCCCGCCCACGCCATCCACTGCCCCGCCCACGAGTGCATTTCACTCATCACGTTCTACAAAAATAGAGGTTAAATAATTTTATGTTTTTTATGATAAATGACGTTGTCCTGCCTTGGTAAATTGTGAATTGTAATAGGGTTTAGCCGTTCTCAAGTCCTCTCGAACACACAAAAAAAAATCATCAAAATCGGTTTGGGAGGAGTTCAGAACACACAGTTCAGTACACATACATTTTATGTATGTGTTTGTCACTGAACTCCTTTAACTCTCTTTATATTAAACAATATTAATATAAAGACAGCAATCTTCGCGTTATGTTTATAAAAAATGGTAAATGTATAATATGTCAACTCATCATATAACAACTCTCCAGTTATAACTTATCTTCTATATCTTATACATACATAAAACAAAGTCGGGTTTGTTACAAATTCATAACTCGAGATTTGCTTAACCAATTACATGGTTCTTGATTCGTTAGATTTATACATTTTACATCTCAAAACAATGGCAACTTTTTTGCTACCGGAAAAACTATTATTTAATTTATCTTGTAAGACGCGGGGCACAGCTAGTTAATAATAAAACTAAAATGTACTATGAAAAATATATTTAAAAAACTTACTACTAATATATCTAGCGCCTGTTGAGCGTTAGTCGCAGCCGCACGGGGGTCGTGCGAGGGGGGCAGGCGCGCTAACGCGGCGAGCAGGTGCGGTAGGCGGGTCACACGACGCCAGCACACGTCCGCAGCGGACAGTGCCCCGGACGCTAAAGACTCCGACAGCTCGGGATCGTCTTCGGCGTCGTCGGCGGCTGAAGCCTGTAGTTAAAAATATAAAAAAATATATTGTTCATGTTTTATTTAACAATGAATAAAAAAGAGTAAAGACAAGCCTACGTGTGTTTTGTGTTTAATTTTATTAGGAATAAATTTTAGCTCAGACCACGTAGAATTTGTAACAAACATTAACACAAACATCATTTATGTGTAGTAAAAATTTAAGAGAAATTTCCGCACACTGAATCAACTGATTTAACGAAGATTAACTTTTTACATCTTCCGCCAAACAATTCAATTAATTGAATCGCTTTTAATTATTTAGCTATTTCTTGCATGCCATGCAATTTGTATTGAAGGTTTTTTTAAATATATTTTAGATTTGATCTCAGATTTTGGAAACACACGAAAGGCTCAATAAAAATATTACCTGAAGCGCGGCATCAAGTAGAGGCGCGCCCGCAGCGTGGCGTCGCTGCAACGCACGCATGCCCGCCAAGCGAGCTCCGAGCCCGCATAACGCTGACAGCGTGCACTCAGTGCTACCGTCATCTGTCACCAAAATTTAGTAAGAACAATTAAATAAAAAAACCTTTTTATAATGTACTAATACTTAAAAATCATTTTAAAATAAAATACGACGTAGGGGAGCATTTCAGTAGTTTATGTTACATGTGACACACATCCATTCAAGTATACATACTAAACAATATTAGCACGAAAGTATCTGTCCGCTGCGCAAATTGAAATTTTGTATGGAGATACTTAAAGGCCCCAGTGAAGACATAGGATACTTGTCATCGCGTAAAATGTACTGTTTCTAGGCGATTAACGAATTATAACGTGATGGAGTTGCTGGCATCAGTTTGTAAGAATACAAAATTACAGTTGGTTTCAATAGAAAATTAACGAAAGAAAATTAAGACGTATAACTTATAATAGTGTTATCTATATGCAATACGTGAGCATTAAAGTTACAATTTAATATTGTGTATATTTATATTACCTACCCCTGGTTATTTTGCCAAATCGACGCAGTAAGCCATGCGCTCTTAAAAAGTCCAGGAAGAGTGAAAAAGCGCGCTGCTTGTCGCGTAACTGTGCGGAAGCTTGCAATGCCGCAGAGCTGCCAAGCGCGACGCGTACTGCGCTGCCACGGACACGCCATCTGAGAATTTACATCATTATATTTTATTATCAACTTGGACAAAACAAATTGGAAAATATAAACTACAATATATTCTCTAAAAGAAAGCTCAACAATGTGAACTTTCTTTTAGCTTTTAGCTTTTACAGTCTTATTCTATAACAAACATGCGCCATCGACCGGTGTCAGCACGGGGTAGTAGCTCGGGGAGAGCCCGCCCTTAGTTTTCAATGAAGTAAGCCATAATGACATACTGAATAACAACACTCGTACCTCGGATCACCAGCCGGTACGTCGTCCAGCATGTCTTCCGCCACGCTGAGTACGGCGCGGTCGATAGCCGCGTCCACATCGGTGTCAGCACGCGGCAGTAGCTCAACGAGAGCCCGCCCCACCGCTGGATCGCGACGCACGTGAAACAAGAACGCCGTCTTCAACCGCCCGCACAGATCTGTTGCTAGGGCGCTCACCTGAAATTAAAGACTTTAAGTATCCACACACAGTGAATTTTCGCAGGTTGTTATTTTAATAATTAAGGACAAAAATGCATTTAAAGTATTATTTAGACTCACCTCATGAGGATCGATCTCATATAAAGACAGATTTCCTTCATACATATCAGACGGACACGGGGAATCCAATGGGCTGTCGATGACGGTCCTGAAATTTAAATAATAATATCTATGGACGCTTCACACAACGTCAGTTTGGTCTCGTGATAAGTACCCGAGGGACTTGTGTTACGGGTACCAGACAACGGAAATATATTTAATACTTTAAACTATACACATATATTTCAGATCTTTATTATATGAAACACATATTTAATACACATCAGAGACCCAGGAACATTGAAATACTTTTGTTCCGTCAGCAGGAATCGAACCCGCGACCCCCGGCTTAAGCTATGAACGTGCTACCAACTGAGCCACAGAGGTAGTCAAATACTTATAAAACTTGTATGGAAAATACATTTAATATGTCTATATACACAACAATATTTTCAATTCGACATTTTGCACAAATACAAGCTATAATTAAAAAAATAATGCGAAAAGTAAAAAAGTTTTAAATGTAAGTATTTTGTTTATTTTTGCGCGGCCCTATATGTGGGTAAATTTTTTTACTGGGACGACGCCTGCCGCGTCACTGCCTCATGAACAATAGTTATGTGTACACAAGCGCATTTTTTATGATTTGCTTTCCCACGGCAATGAGCATCCGTATTATATACCTGAGATCGGAAAATTTCTCATTTGTACACGCTTCCACCGAGGTCGGACCTGCACCCTTTCGAGTGCGAAACAAAGGTCTTACCCACTAGGCTACGGACGCCCTAAATGCACAAATAGGGCCGCGCGCACAACTGAGTTGAAATATTTGTACGGACTTGTGCGTGCGTAGATGCGGTCTCAGTAGCAGCACTCCGTGTTTGCGGCTGAACAGCAGCGGCGCGGATGCTACCAGCGCCGCACCGAGTATACGATCGCCTTCACCTCTTACTTCTATCACTTCCGATTCCCCGCCACCCGCTGTAAATAGAAACGGATTGTTAAATACGAAATAATAGTTTAATATAAGCTTCAGTTTTGCTTATGTGGAAATGATTAAACCTATTATGCTCACGTTAGTGAGCAGTGACTCAATCATGTTGAAACCACAGGTAGAATTAACCCTTTCGTAGTTTCGGCATTTGTTATGTTATAATAACACTATTTTGAAACAAAATATAATGCAGTCATATTTTCAAGAATTTTTATCAAGAAGTTACAGTACAGTTAAAAACATACATATATTAATTGCACTTTCATTTGGTTTCAACAAACAGGTAAAAATTACTGTATACTGAAAGTAAATCCAGAGAAAGAATTATATACCGCACAAAACCGTTAAAGATCGATCGCTTTTTATTACTTTTAAGAACATAATGGTATTAAAATAAAGTTTTTTGGATTGTAAAAAATAATATCTTACATGGCGGTGTAGACAGTGACACATATGAGGAGCAGTAGAGTAGCGGTGCAGCCGAAAGCGGCAGACACCGCGGCGATTCGTCCTCGCGGGGTACGGGCGCCCGCAGCGGGCACAGTGACGTCACACGAGCGTCCGCACCCTCGATGCTTATGTGAGCTGTGAACATAAGATAATACTCAGTTACATATTTACTCAGATCAATTGAAAAATTTTTATTCGGTATCAAAGTCACAACTATACAAGTGGCTTGGCTTTAAGGTAAAACTTTATTGGGAGAACCCACACTTTTTTATATCAAAACAAAGTTAACTATTTACTGAATTTTGTTTTGTTTTCAATTATTTCGATAAGAGCAGATCATAAAGACGAGGAGAAGCCAATAGATGTAAATTCTAAAACATTTTTGATTTGCGGAAAAAAATATACAAAACATCTTGGCTAGGAAATCAGACTGCAAATTTCCTAAAAATATAGTCATCACAATATCAGGTTACGTATGGGATATGACAATTATGATAGCCCATAGTTGAATAATAATAAGGAAATATAAAATATTCAACAATTTTTTTTTTCGCTTCAATCGTTATATCATTGTAACTTACGTGTCAATGTAAGAAAATATCTAGTAATTTGTACTAACCAAGTGCTAAACGTGTGTCTGGTGTCCGTGAGCCGATGGCCACTAGTAGCAGCAGCGCACTAGGTCCATACGCGTGAACGTCTAACGCCGTCAACTCTAGGCTGCTGAGGTCACCTGCAACAAAAGCATGGTTCGGAATAACAAAACCAGCTAAGTATGTATCATCTATGACCAAGAAATTTTAAAGATTTACAGTTGTCATCTAAAAACTGTAAAACTAGGCATAAATTGACAATATGCCTTGTTCCATTTCCAGTAGCTCAGAGGCCGCGAGAGACTTCGATCAAAAAATTATGTTTACAACTATAGGTATGATGTGGGAAAGAGAGCCAGTTGACGGACCTATGACATTTGGTTGGAAGATGTCAATTCTGAGTTTGACATAACCAAACCAAATTACTTAGATGTGCGATTTGTATGTGTTTCAACTTCTCTTCTCTGATGTACATCCAAATACTTTAGCAATAATAATGACAGTCAATGCACTTATTAAAATATTGATCAATAATGATACATTGACATTTGTCATACATGATAAACATTTATTAAACTGTTTTTGAAAATCTTTTACATAAAGTAAAAGGAAAAGAGAGACCAACTTGCTATCTACATACATTTAACACTCTTTACAAATCTGTGCTCTACACATTAAATAATTGGTTTACCTTGAGCCAAATGCGCGCGCGCCAAGGCCTCAGTGAGCGGTCGTCTCAACTGGTGTTCTTGGACGTGGGATCCCCGCCACAACTGCAGCACCGGGCCACTGGCCACTAAGGCCACCACTTCATTACCACATTCCTCAGCCTCCTCCACACTGATAGGGGGCAGATCTGTCACCCCCTCCAGAACTACCACTCCAACGAGTTTCTGTTAAAAAAGCGTTAGCTGTCAGTTAGGACAAGGAAGATTGTTGAGCATAGAGATATTTATTAAATGACCTATAGGAACCTGGCCCGCTTTGTGACTTGTTAAGTATCACAATTTATAGCACTAGCTTTCAACTGCGACTATGTCTACATGAAACTTTATAAATTATCCTGTTTATACATTTTTAAATACAGCTCGACTTTTATTGGTCATAGTGTGAGGTTATAGCCTTACTTTGTAAAGAGACTAACCAACTTATTTTCCAATTCCGGCCATTAGTTCCTTTCACATTCAAACAAACTCTTTATTAGCGCATTCAAACAAACAAAGAAACTCTTTAGCTTTATATTAAAGCATAGATTAATATTACTGATAATAACTTAAGATTTAGTGATATTAAATTTTTCACTCATTATGAACACATTCCAATCCACCACAAAGTAGTATTGGTTAAAAACTTACTGTGTCAGGATGTGATGGCATGTTACCAAAGAAAAGCAGTGAAACACGCCGACCAATACCTCCTAGCCAGCCACCTGCTGGCCTCAAAACTTGACAACGTGCACCTGCACGTCCATCTATATAGATACAATACAGTATTAATTTAATAAGCATATAGGCTACTATATATAAATATAACCAAGTCTACTATTTCTGTTTTAACTTTACCTTTTAGTATTTTGTATGCAAAAATAAAGAGATAAGTATTAGAACTATTTACTATTGTGCCATCTTGTTGGATCAAGGGGTTAATTAGAATTCAAGAGACTTACCACGGCTAGTGGTTATGCGGACAAGTGTACATGTTGTAGTAGCAAGCAGCAAAGTAGATGGTCTTGCTAGCACAAGTCTCTCACACTCCTGTCCGGCAAGTTCACATACAGAATCTGAGTATGTTCCCTCAACACCGACAGAGGCCCAGTAACGTACAACCCCCTCAGGTGACACACCAACACAAGAGGGCATCTAAAATATATGAAGCAAAATTTAACAGATGTTACTTTATACTAGAACAAGGTATATATAAGGTGTGTGAAGTGAAATAACATTTTTGGTCATTTCTAAAAAAATATTTTGATTTACTGAAGCAAAACAAAAAACAGTTGTTCTACAGCAACAAAGATAAATGATCAACATAGTTACCAAACAGAGTCTTCCCGAAGTGTGTACAAAATACCTAGACAGTGGACAGTGGTGCCATCATAACTAGGTATGATTTTGTATGGAAGGTTTTAGGATGGTCAATGATTTTTAAATGTTCATAGCTTCAAAACAATTTAAGATATCAATATTGTTCTTTCACAAATGTTTCTATTTTGGGACTCTTTTATAATTAATAATAAAAAAAATGTCAACTAGTCTATTGTTTATGGTCATACTAAGCTTCTTGTCATAACATTTGTGTTAAAGCAAGCAAGTAGTAATCAACATTAGAGTCCACAATTAAAAAAATATATATGGTTGTGTACCTGAGCATCATCTTCATAAAAGAGCATAACAAGATCAGCTTTGTGGGCTAAATCTGTCTGAGGAAGTGTCAGTTCCCTAGCTGCTGTAGGCACCCCTGGAGTTGAGGTTTCTCTGGGCCAGGCCAGGATACGCCTTCCAGCCACTAGCCAACACCAACCACAGGGCGACATACGGACGCTAACATCGCCACTGGCTACAAAATTGAAAATATTTTAACAGACCATATCAACCAATTGACTTAGCTTTGAGCATAGAAGAAATAGTCGTGGTGGCAAAAATTAAATTCGATTTACGTCGTACTTTAAAAAACTTACCAAAAGCAAGAGTTTCAGTGACCATAACAGGTAACGGCGCTCCGTAAGTTTCTATAGTCATTGATGGACTTTTATAAATAACATCGCCAGATTGCTGTTCTGTTGACTGAATAAAACTACTGCAAAAAATAAAGATTTACAACATTAACATTATTGTTAAAATGAAAAAAAAACTTAGTTGTAGGTTATCCGCACCTTTGGTTCTTTTTGGCAGAATTAAGTCCAATTGGTCTACGGCCGGCAACTGATGCTTTTATTCGTGGAGAAAAAGGGCTTCTCATTCCACCAGTGTTACTGAACTCCATTATTTATGTTTTAAATTATTTTAAACAATATAATTATATGATCAATTTGTTTCGTTTGATTCGCGACAACCGTTTGGTAACCGTTGACACTTGACAGTTGGTTGACAGCTTGTCTTAACCATAGATTACTACGTACTACTAAAAGTCTTAACTCTTATGTTGCACACAGCGTTTTTCTCGATGATTGTCAATCAGTTTTCATAAGTAAGTTACATAGCCTCTTGTCTGATGAAACACCGGCTCCTGGTTTAAACACATTTTCGCCTTTGTCAGTTGATACACCAGGAGCCGGTT